>VZRW01004220.1:78316-95028 GCA_013398125.1 Aegotheles bennettii | reverse complement strand
TAGCGAGAGCGCGGCCCCCGGCGGGGAACCGGAGCGGCCCAGGGCCGCAGCCCGGCGCGGAGGCAGACGGGCACCCGGCGTCCGTCCCCCGCCGGGGCCGGGGCAGCCCTTGATAAAGCGTTCGGAAGGAATTGGTGTCAGGGCTCCAGTGGCGCAATCGGTTAGCGCGCGGTACTTATACAGCAGTACAAAGCCGAGCAATGCCGAGGTTGTGAGTTCGAGCCTCACCTGGAGCACACAGCTTTTTGGGAGGGAAAACGGGCTTTTTTGGGACCTGACGGCGCTCAGGAGGAAGAAATAAATAAAAGTTGACGGAAAAATTATGCAGCCGTGGCGGCAGCGTGGGTGTGCGGGCGTGCACCCAGGCGTGCTGGAGCCGTGGGGGTGCCCCTCGACCTGAGAAGCGGCGGGTGGCAGGGGCAGGGGAGCCCCCGAGGAGCACTCGGCATGGCGTGAGCTTTTTATTGTCCCAGGTTTGCATGTTTGGTTACAGGGATATGTGCTCACGTACCAGTGCAAGATTGGTGTGTTCAGAGTGTGTGTCAGTGCGGGATAACGAACGCTCTCCTGGTCAGAGCTGCCTGCGCGAACCGGCAGGAAATAAAGGTGATTTTATTCTGTGGTGCATAACACAGAGTGCAAGAAAATACTGACTGCAGTCACTACGACGGAAGGGTAACACAATCCCTCCCTTACTGTGCCTCCCTCGGCAGTGGCAGTGTTTGTAACTGCGCATTACCTCGGTAATGCTTTACAAACGCGTGGGCTGTTGCAGGAAGGAAAATAATTCAAATAATTTCAGATTTCACAACGGAGGCAGCAGGGGAGAGAGCAGCCTCCTGCAAGAGAAATCCGGGGATGCTGCCTGCATGCTTAGGCCCAGATCTTGTGAACCCACCCCTCTGTCAACACCTGGTCTCCTACATTCATAGTGCAATTGATATCAGAAAGTTCAGTGACACTCTCAAGATATGCAGCCAGAGGCACCTTTACTGCCCAGATCAGCCCATTAGTGCCTGCACTGCAGGTGCCAACTCCCTGAAGTGCCACTTCAAGGTTTTTAATTACCACCACTTCCCTATTCCAGTTACCGCTTTGACCCCTCTGAATTTTGCATTAACGTTGCCATCGATTTCAGTGACAGCATGGTCATGCCTGAAGCATGTGCCATATTAAATCAACAAGGGAGACTGGTAATATATCAAAGGGTAAATAACATTCATCCTTGCTTGCAGTGAGTTTTGCATTTTCTCCTTTGTGCAGGAGTACCACGTTCCAGTGCTGAGGAGCACCTTGGTACTTACGTGAGTGCTTAAGTATGGGTGAATATTTGCAGTACTGGAAATACTAAAAAATGAAAACGCTGCTTCTGTATAACTGGGAAAAAAACCCCTAGCAGAGCGAGAGGGACTTTGTTCCCCGGATGGAGACCACTTTTTTCAGAAACTGAGTGGGAACAGTGCAGCTCTCCCCTCCCTCTCCCCCTTCCCCAGCGTGCTCCTGCACTCCCTCATCAAGGAGGAACAGCTAGTTTTGCACTGGGGGCCTTGCTTTGGTGTGTCAGATCTGAGGCGTGTACATTTTTTGTCAGAAATGAGGTGCATGAAGCAGATGTTCATTGTGTTCACAGCTTTTTTGCAGCTTGTCTCTGTGGTGCCAAAGAGCAGCTGGAATAAGCAGCAAGAACTGCTGTCACCTTCTCCACAAGACCTTCTTCACTCCCTTGGTCCTACCTTGACTTTTACTCTCACTCCGAGATGACTGTTGTCTTGCCTCTGGGTAAAAAAAAACCCAAGGACCAAAACAACCATGAGTGGTGACACTTGTTTGCGTTCCTACAGCAGAGGCCTTGTCTCCCGATTGCCTGAAACCTGAGGGAAACGTGTTCTGAGATGGGAAAACTGTGCTAAATCAGGGCAATTTAAGGGATTTACTACAAATCCCTGTGCAAAGGAAGAGTATTATTTATCTGATGGGTATTTACAAAATAAAGTGAACTGCTAAAGCATGAGGGCTTCCTGGTGGGGGCAGGGCTGTGAAATAAGATGGAATGAGCCCCCATGGAGCTGTGCAGCTCGTTGTGGCCTGGGCAGGGGTGGTGCTGGGACCTCCTCCCACCTGGGCCCATTGGAGGTGGTGCTGTGGGGCTGGGGCTGCTGCTGGGGAGCCCTGCAGAGCCGGGAGAGGGCGGGTGCCATGCTGGAGCTGCAGATAGTGAGTCTGTTTTATTTCCTTCTCTTGGGAGCTGCAGTGGGATCAGCTGTGCCCAGGGAAGAGGATGGATGAAGTTTCTCCAGGGTGCCCAAGGAGCCTGTCCTTATGTGCTGCTGAGCTGGGGATGGCATGGCACCACTGTCGTGGCCTCACCAAGCTCTGACAGGGTGAAGTGTGGAGTATCCTGGGCCATTGCTTGCGTTTGCAACTTTTCCCTGAAAATTAGGTGTCTTACAGGCATATGAAAAAGAATGTATGGTTTTGTTTACACGAAGGTGTTTTTTTTTGTTGGGCTTTTTGGTCATGGCTTGTTGGTGAATGCTTCAGTGATAGTTGGCGGCAGTTTATATATATATATAAACATGTATATTTATGTATGTATGTATATATCGATATATTCATGTGTAAAGATACCTTTACATGATTGTGGGAGAGCTCCCAGTGACTGTGCGTGAGTGCAATCTTATTTTCTAAATCTCCAGTGTACACAGGTGATGTATTTAGGAAACAGCTGTGTGTGAGTGATGCAAGGTGGGACCTGTACTAATGTGATGGAGAGGTAATCTCTGCTTCCCCCTCCCACCTCTTCCCCAGAGAATAATGTGGTTCATTTGTGCCTTGTTTCGCTTTTGAAAACCAACTGCCAGACCTTATCCTGCTCACCCTGAGCCACTGCTGGAGGTTCATCGCTGTCCTGGCAGGTGGTGGCCAGGGAGCTGTGGCCTTGGCCTAGGGGCTGCTTTTTGCTGGTGAGGGCTTTGGGCCAGCCATAGGTACTGCTGGAAGTGCCCGGTGCTGCTGGAAGTGCCCACAGGAGGAAAGGTTTCCCCATGGTGAGTCTTCCATGCCGCCCTGTTTATGTAGGACTCTGCCTCTTCTAGTGTTTCTCTGTGAATCTGCCTGGTGTGGATGGCAGGCCTGTACCTCCCCAGCTCCTCTAAAATCCTCCCAGGATCCCTTTTAAAAAGGTGCCTCCTCTTAAAACTTGTGTTGCTCTTTATTTCACATGGAGTATGGGCGGTGCATACTCCCCAGGCTGGTTCTGGCTGCTCTGAGCTCCCACTGACTGGAAAGAAAAAACCTCGCTTACAGATGCAGATAAACTTTACATGCCTGTTGCTTCTTGCTGGAGGGAGAATTTACAAAGATCTAGCTATTGCCTGATTCTGGAACACTAACAGCAGTTGGGTTAGGGAGCAGGCTTTGTGTTTATCTTGCTCACACAGGGAGTCCCATGGAATGGGAGATGGGAGATGTGAGATCCCGGAGAAGGAAAGACAGGCTCACGTGGGATAGCCCTTCCTGATGCTTATTTCTAAAAGTGGCAGCTTTTGCTTCTGGTGTGTTAGTACAATTTCAGTGTTTGTGAGGCTCTTAAGTGTTTGTTTAAGTTTCTTTGAATGTATTAGGCACGAACTTTCCATAATATTGGGACTTGTATATCCTAACAAATGCCTGTAAAAGGCTACGATAAAGACTTGACCCACCTAATTGTTGTGAAACCGAAGTAATAAATATTTTCAGTCTTAACTTTGCAAGTAGTAAATAGGCAACGAGAGCTTGCTCCTGCTCTTCATAACTTGTCCAATAGATGGCACTGTGGTCCCACAAAGCGAAAAAGCAAAACCAAAGCAAAGTATTCCCAGACATCCTAAAAATAGAAATCACTTGCCAAATGCTCCGTTGTGCACAGCAGAGAACAATAGGCAAAAATTCCAAGGGCTGCTTAGAAAACAAAGTCCGCTGGAGGTATAGATGCGTTTGTTTTTTGTTTTGGGTCCCTCCCCTGCCCTTCGTATGTAACATCTTGAGGACCTTTCTGATATTAAAATCTATCGATTAGTTGTGTTTGGAGTAACGGAGGTGGTTGGGGTGTATCATGGTTTTTTTAGGTCTGTATGAATTCAGTACTGTGTCAAAGTGCCAGCATAGCAGGGCCAGCTTAGATTTTCTTGAACGATTTTTTTAAAGAATAGCTGCTGTTAGGGGCTTTCGGGCAGTGTTGCCTGAAGTCCAGGCAGCTCCTTCCCACTGAGAGTGCCCATGCTATGGAGGTGTTAGGCTTGGAAGCAGCAGCTGGGAGGACAGGAACAAGACGTAGGTTCTTGCAGACCATGAGGAAGGACTCTTTTAAACCAAATAGAAAAACACTGGTTTTGTGAGGGGAAAGACAATGGAATGGAGGGGGCATGGGAGTTTCCTTGGTGCTTAAGAGAAGGTCTGAAAGATTAAGGGGATAGTTGAGCTCATACAGACTGGCAGAAGGAGGAGTAGTGAGAAGAACTTGGAAGATCAGTAGAAAAGCAAGCTCAGAAAGAGAAAAAGAATTCATGCATTGCTCTCTGAATCCAGGAAAGTGAATGTTACAAGGAGAGAACAAGAACAAAAGAGAAAGGGGAGGGAGACAAAGAAAGAAAAGGAGGGAACAGAGGGAGCAGGTAGAACATAACTAAGGAAGACTTAAAAGAAAAAAAAAAAGAGGGTTGTCTGGCTATAGCTATATGAATGTGCTGCCTAGTGCAGGGAAAAACAAATGAGTAAGTGTTAGCCAGTAGAGCCAACCTAAGATGGAGTTGCTGTAGAAAGCAAATTGGCCTGTACATTTTGCTTGAGCAAAGAGTGGTCTCAAGGGGCAGGTTTTTCTTCTCTGTGTGTTTTGAGAGGTTACTTTAGTGTGGCAATGTAAGAGACCTCTTGGTCTCTCTAGGGATTGAAGCTGGTGTTGGGAGGGATAGAGAGCTCAGCTTTCTGGTTTGGAAAAGGAAGGAAATGGACAATCAGTACTGGATTTTTGTGCCCATTTAATTTTCTTGCTTATGCTGAGTTTGCTGTGCTGGGCTGTGTTTTTAAGGTGGAAAAAGACTTTTGGTTTCTTCAAATAGTTTTGGTGCAGCCTAAATATTTGAAACCTTGGAAAAGTCTCAAAATGTAGCAAAACAAACTAACCCAGACCCAGAGAAAGAACAAACTGGGAAGTGGCTGAAATGGCAGGGGATAGTCAGAGTCTGTGATTAAAAATCTTGGAGGAGGCATGTCCCCTTGAAAGAGGCAATTGAGCCTGTACCGCTTGCTTTAGTTGAGAAATCTTTATCCATGGGATAGCCGATTTATGGTAGTGCTAAGAAATACTTCCAGAAATTTTACTGTGAAGTTATACATATGAAGATTATGGGGAAGGATAAAGCAACAATTTTTAAACATTTTTCTTCTGAAAAGACTGTATAAAATTCTTAAGAAGCAATTGTGCTGCAGGTCATGTGGCTATATGGTGTAAGAGATGGCTTTCTGGTTTTGTAAAGAGAGGCTGTCAAATTAATCATAAACATGAACATCCAAAATTATTTGCAAGGTCTCAGACAGTCAGCTTCACTGCTTGTATTTATTTTCCGTGTATCCTACCCATTGAAATGGGGATGAGAGTTGGTTAACTATGCATCTTAACTTTTACCTGTTCTTTAAAGGAAGAGTTTAAAGAAGGATATACACCTATATTTAAGGAATGTCACATCACACTTGGGCCAGCATATATGAAGGCTGTTTAATATTAAAAAGTTGTTAATAATGCAAATTTATGTTGCTTTGTCAGTGATCTGCATCCTGCTAAATGGCTCTGTCACTTGCAAAAACTCATACATCATTGCAGCAAGCCGAAAATGTCTTAAAAGTGAAAATATGTCTGCCAAACTTAGGGTTTAGGGGAGTTTTGTAGGAAACTAGTGCTGGGTTTGAGGGTGCTTTCAGCCAAGATGAGTGGGGTATCTCTGTATTAAGTGCCTGGATCCAGGGTTGTGGAGTTACTCTTTTGCATGCTCTGGGCTTCTCTGCCTGTCCCTCCAATGATCTTGCATCTGCCCTACCTTTCCCCTCATGGAGGGGTTCAGCATCAATAGATAGAGGGTTGCCTTGAAGCTGGCACTGTTTTAGGGAAGGCAAGAAGCACCCAATCAGACGCTTCCTCCCCACTCACATTTCCCCATACGTCCAACTGCCTCCTGAGGGGCTCAACTTGTCTCCCGCTTCGGGCAAGTGGGTTTCACACTGCAGTGTGAGGTCCACGCCGGTCACCTGGTCTCAATGACACTGCAAAGGTGTTCCTGTAAATCCCTGTGGAGTGACAGGAGGTGTAGCACTTCCCCAGGGTGGCTCAGAAGGGGCTGCATGGACATGGATGGTGGTGGTAGGGTGGTAGTGGCTTGGGCCAACTCGGGAGCCAAGCTCTAACACCTCAGGAGTGTTTGTTCCTTCTTGCAAAGTCTATTAAGCTTGGTGGCTGTGTCCCATTGAAATCAATGCCAGTAAAAAGTGCCTATATTCAGATCTATTGAGATTTAGAGATGCTAGCAAATGTATTTAAGACCCTAATAGCTTTGAAAATTTGACTGCTAATACTGAACTGTTTGCAAGGCCTATAGTAGCCTATGTCTGTTTAAAATACTGCTGTGACTGATGGTTGTATCTGATTGTGTCTGTCATTCTATTTTAGCTATTCTGTGCCTGCAGAAAAATCTAGCCAAAAAAACCCACTTACCACTATTTATTATGATAAAGGAATTGTTTGGTGTGGCTTTGTTGTTATTTCTTAAGTTCTAATGTATAGTATCTTTGAAAGTCCTCTTTTTTTTTTTCTGGAGTTGGAGACTTGTGTTTTATTGGGAGTACTAGGAGTGTCTTTGTATTTGAAGGCAAATTTATTAATAGAGGTGTCTAGGTTCCTAATAACTGTAGCCCTTTGACAGGATTCTTGCAACATTTGGATGTATTTTCAGAGTTGTTTAGGGGTGCTTGCCTGGTGTTGATATTTGTCTGCTGGCTTCCAAGATCTGGATGTTGTAAAGGATATCTAGCAAACAGACCACTTACTGCAAATGTAATGTTTTTGAAGTATTCTTGCAGGAGTAGCTTCTATCATCTAAATACTTGTGAAAGTAAAAGCCAAACTGTCAAGGAATTAAGGTTGAGGTGATGGTTTTTAAAATGTAGTATTAAGGTGTAATACAAATGGTGCATTTTCACTGATGTCAGTGAATTTGCTTAGTGTTCCTTAAGGGGATAAAGATTGGCCCATATTAATGGGAAGCTTATGTCTGGCTGCAAGGAAACCGGGAAATTCATGGGGCTTTAAAGTATGACCCACTGCAGTATTCAGTATGTGTGATTTTTGGCATGATTTAGCAGTAAATACTAGTTGAAAACAGAAGCACAAATTATAGGGTAAATAATTCAGGCCAAAGAGTTCTCCTGCTTATGCGTACATAGTAAAGGAAATGGAAGTAGAACCACAAAATACAATTGCTGGGAAGAACAGCAGCAGTTTGGAACATTCACTGCTAAAACTGAGGAAACGATCCTCCTGGATGACACCTGAAATCAGAGGGGCATCTTTTTGTATGTATTTTGTATGCACTGACCAGTAAATCGTGTGAAGACTGCTGCACTTGGCAGGCATCGTTTTGGAGGGGACTGTCTGTTCTGCGGCTGCTGGGTTGGAGGATACAATCAGAATAAAGCTCCTTTGGTAGATGGTATAATAAATGTCTGTGACTTGACTTTTAAAATCTTATTTTTTTTTCTTCTTTTTTTTTTGTGGTTACTGGGCTAGATGCATCATGCACTGGAAGAAGAGACCATCTGTATACTGAATTGTTTTCCTTGTATTTTACTTTGCATTTTATTTAATATTTAAATAGATAGTTTTGGCTGCTGACATAAGGCAGTGCTTGTCTCCTCCTCTATACACAGAGAACCACCTAAGCAATGCTCTTGCATGTCATTCGATATGATAATGCTTTTACAGTCTGGCAAGAAAAAGAGCCAAGGTAGTCCCAACAGATGTGTTTGGCTAGCACTGTAGCTGAGTGATCTGGCTTCCATTTGCTTCATATGGAATGAGGAGGGCCTTCAGATATCAACAGGTCCCTTCTACAAGAGATGCAAATTAAGGCAAATAGCAGAATGAACCTTTAGCATGGTAGATTCTCTAGCTTGGGCATCTTCTAATTGCTCTTGGAGCTTAGATTGCCTTGGCTTAATGTGTACCAGGCACTTCACAAAGGGGAGGGGCATTACTGGTGTGGGACCTCTGTAGAGGCAGGAGTTGAGGAGGACAGCTAGCAGTGTTGATCAGGTGTAATCCATGGTGAGCTGTTGCTTCAAGACTGCTTCCTTGTGCAGTGTGATAATTGGAAAACTACAGTTCCTTGATGTCTCCAGTGAATGCTGGTTTGAAATACAAATTGGACTGTATTTAATTTTTATATGTAATATTTCTACTTATTAAGTTGCTTGTTTTCTCTGGAAGCTAATCCGTGGGATAATGGGGTGAAAATTCCTGTAGCTTACTCCATTAAATGACTGCTGGACAACACAAGAAAGTGGGGTTTAAAGGTCAATTTGTAAAGTAACTTAGACCAGAAGTTTCCAATAACAATTGTGGTTTGGATACAGTTGAAATAAGAACAACACATCTAAATTCAATTGTACTTGCAATGGCTAAGCAGTAATCTTAGAGTAGATGTGAACAATATGCATTGGAGACTTAACAAGGCATATCCTGAAAGAAAATTATGACTGATAGAGACAAAATGGGGGAAAAAAATGGTAGTGATTACAAGCTATGAAAGTGCTGGTCTTAGCTGTCCCACTCAATAAATTATCCTGAAGGGGTATTAGCAGCATTAGTAGTAGTAGCATTTAGCCATCTGACTTGGCTTCTATGGGAGGCTTAAAATAAAACGAAAAAACCCACTGGTAGTGAGTGGAACTGCATCCATTGAAATCGTAGGAGAACTTGGCCCTGCCTTTTAGTGTGTGGTGTACCTCCTGCACTTGAATCTCGTGATCATTTGATTTGATAGCACAGATGTTTTCTTGCTGTTCATGGACCACCAATGGTTCATGAAGTCCTACTTAGTGATCAGTTCAAGTTACCATGCATCAGTCTAACCGTGCTGGTGGTCTGCAAGAAACCTTGAGGTGATTTCAGACCTGTGAACCTTTGTCCTGTAGCATTGGTAGCTGCAACTTCAAGCCCATTGCACTGTGGACACACACAAAAAAAAAGCTGCTTCTGTCTCTTGTGTAATCAAATCTACTGCCTTTACTGTTTCCTTGTCTTGGAATTGTAAACATGAGTGTTGATGTGGCAAAAATGCTTCTTGCTCATTCTTTAGTGAGTGGGTATTTATGAGCTACTCTGAGTAAATGAGTCTTTGCTGTAGCTTAATGTTGCTGTGACTGCGTTTCCCACGCATTCTGTTTGTGTCTTGTTTTACTGATAAACTCTTTTCATCTTGTGTCTGTGTTAAACAGTGTAACATTCACAAATTATCAACGTAGATGTAATAAGTTGACATTTTACACTTAATTTTTTTGACTGACTTTTTTTTTTTCCTTAGTCTTCTAAGTAAAACAGTCGTCCTTAGCTTCATTTTATCTCTGAGCAAAGGCTTTTGGGCTACTGTTGGAACTAAAGCTGATTTGAAATACATAGTTGATATTTCTTGGTATGTGATTCATACCATAATCAAACTGACAGACATCAATGGAACAGTTACGAGTTTATGCTTGGAATGAAGTCCAGTAAAATGTTTCTGGAATCTCCTTTCCTTTTATCAGTGTAAGTGATGCAGCACGAATCCATCATAATTACTGTGAAGCTGCACCAAATTACATATGATCGAAGCTGAATTTTTCCAAAGGATTTTTTGAAGAAATGAGAGATGGTAACAAAGAGGCAGGCTGTCTAACATTCATCATTTGATGAGTTTGTTTATCCTCCTGTATATATTTCTTCTGTTCAGTGTTCCCCATTAAATCGCTTACAGTCTGTTCAAAGTGATTAACAACTACTATTCTAATACAGTAGTGGTATATCATAATTCTGTTCTTCAGTGCAAAGCCTCAAAGACAAATCAGCCTTGTGTGGTTAAGCATTGTATCTGGTAAAGCCATGCATGACTAAACTTAGTGTAGTGGCTCATATCCTTGTTTCCGCTGATAGAAATTGAGGTTCATGTTCACTTAGCTACGCTGAGTTATTTCAGATTTATACTGGTGAAATGGGAACAAAAATATCTGACGTGTTGTAAGTGTTGTACTAGGATAAAACTCCTCAGGGTCGTTTATCTGAGAAGTGACAATCAAGCATTAGAGGACAGGGCATGAATGTCAGACTGCCTCATGAGTAATGGTTGTGCAAGACGGACCATACTACGTGACAGCTCTGTATGTGTACCTAAAGTTAGGTACTGCAGCTTATCTGGATCACAGTGAAAATGGCATTGCAGTACTTTCACGTGAGTTCTTTTTTTCATTAGTGGCATTTGCTAGGTGAACAAATTTTGTTTGGCCTACAGATGAAAAATGCCACTTGGCAAAACTCTTGGCAAATTGTATATGAATTCTGGCAGCAACAGGAGGCCATATCCGTCACTTAGAAGAGAGGATAACTCATTTTTCCATGACTAGATGTGGGGAAATAAAAATCAATTAAAAATACAGATTTCTAAGTTTTCCAACAAGTCTACGACACCTTGGGTGCAGCCCTAATAACTGGAACACCAGCCCAAGCTGCTGGAAGGGATGGTGTCCATCCTGATGTGCATCTTTCCTTTGTGCATAGCCAGAGGAATGTGCAGGCTTGGATGTCCTGATCCAGAGTTGTCACTATGCATGCAATGTTACTTTTGGGCCTTGCTTCTGATAGGCGGAACCTCCTGCAAGGCTACGGTGCTGCATTATACACCACACATGGAAATGTGGGTTAACAAGTGTTGGGTGGCCATCCCATTAGAGGCGAGTGGAGCTACTGTACTTGACTACAGTTGACCTTGTATCTGTATGCAAAAATGCTTGATCCAAAAATATTTGTTACTCTTCCTCAAATTGATCAAATTTAATAAGTCTAAATAGCTTTGAATGTTCAAAAGCCTGTAACTGAATCTTTTGAAATAGTAACTAGGCTATTAAGACAACCCGTTTTCAGCAGATGGCAGCATTGCACTCTGTAACTTCGTTTTACCAGCAGTGGTTTTGCAACTCTTGACTATTTAGGTGAGTAGGAGGCTGCCAGCTAAGAAGTAATCCAAAACCACTTCTAAAATGTTTTGAAATACAGGTTTTAGTAGATTATCATAATTGGGTATTGTTTCAGACTCGGGGCTTTCGTATGGAAAATACAACTGTGCTGCATAAGAAAATATTATACTAAAAAGCTAAATCTTTTATGTTAACTCTTAAGTAATTGCTTTGAGACAGAGGAAGGCTGTTTGATAAAAGTGTTCTTATTTGTAAAAATATTAGCAAATCACTTAAAGATGCAAGAGTTCAAACTGGAACCATGTGTGTCGAGCTGTAAGCGACTTCCTGCATAGTATGTTTTTAAGACTACAACACCTCCCCCACTCCTTCTTCAGAAAAGAAACCCCAAACATGCTGACTTTCCTAGTCCTTTTTGTACTATACCTTTTAAACAACATGCAGCCTGATCACCAGAGTTTATTACTAGGCTGCAATGTACAAGTGGACATATCCTCGTTAAAAGTTACCAACTCTGTCACGGTGTTCAAAGGTTCATATGCAATAGTTAATTTTTGTCTGTGAGGACTCAGTTAAGAATATTCCATCATATACAAAGCACACGATTGTACATTCAGCCTGGTCAATTTATAGCAACTATGGCAAAATTGGAGAGGTTCTTCGCCCCTACCCTGCCTTCCCCGTTGATTCATGGAAGTTTCAGTAGGGCAGTGGAGGAAATGAAAGCTGTTCCCTGCTACTAAATATAAGGGCTGACTTCAGAGACCTCTCCAGAAGAAAACCTTCTAGTTCTAGATAGACATCTGTGTGTGATGTGCTACTATATACATAATCCTAATCTGCATGAGAGATGCCATTTTTTGTGTGTTCCCTTATAGGGAGTATAAGGCTATTCTTAGGTTTGGCACAAGATGTACTTTGAGAGTACCACGTTACAACCAGTGAGCACTGACGTAAATGGCAACACAAAACACGAGGCAATAGTAAATGGAAGCTAGGTCAATCATTGCAGCCATTCAGAAAGATTTTGAAAAACATACTTCTCTTGCAGATTATGCCTCTGCAGCTGTTGGGTAGAAACAAGTATATTGGTATCAATTAAATTGGTGATCTCTTTAGGAAGCTTTGTGCATCGATTTCAGAGTTTGGCTTCAGGGTGAAACAAGAAACCTTCATCCTTTCCCTCTCCTTTCTTTTTTTTTTCCCCCTGCAGGACAAAACAATAGTATAAGTAAAACCAAAGTTCAGGCTTTTGGGTTACTCTCTGATACAATTCTGCCTTTTGTCACACAAGTGAACCACAGTGAAAACTTCGAATTACTCTTGGTTTTTTGCAGTCAAAGTAGAATTCTGCAGGTGCCAGACGATTTTGCTGAGATGAATGAGTAGTTTTTCAGCTATACAGTGTCAGGATGTGACCATCTCAGTATTCTGGAACAAATTAAGCATATGCAAATTTCACTTGGATGAGAGAATTTCAGGAATATCAGCAGCATGTGAATTGGTATTTTGAATTGAGAAGGCTCCTCATACTAGTCACTTCTTCAGAACATGGTTCAGTGGTCAGAGCAGTCTAATGCACATGTTTTTATTTTTTCTCAAACCATATAAAGACAGTAGGGAATGAAAGTTGTGTTATTGTAGTAGAAATCTGTGGCAAGGGACTTTTTTGGCCTACCTGGACTTCTGTTGCAACTTAAACAGAGTAGTAAGAATTGGAATTAATTTTCTGTCTTCATCAGTGGTTAAATGGAACTTGCATGAGCCTGTTTAAAACAAAAAACAAAAGCAAAACAAACAAAGAAAAGCTTAGGTAATGTTGCAGGAGGAAATACTTTGAAAAGATTAGCAAACTTAATATTTTATCCTGTTGAGTTGCACTGAGAGACTGGGATTCGCTGTGTCCTGTCTGTGAAAGGGAGTTATTAATTATCTTTCATCTCGGTCACATTTTAAAGCTTTGGCAGGAAGCTTTTGGATACTTTGAGCAGAGTCATCCTTTATGTTCTGCTCTCTACAGTTAAAGACATAGCATTGTATTCTCATGCAAGGGAGCAATGTGTGTTTTGTAAAAAGCAGTTAGTATTGTTTCTCTTTCGTAGTAACCTCCCCCTCCCCCAAAGCAGGGGGCAGGGAAGCTCTTAACTATATCTGCCCTTCCAGAGGTCTTGCAGAAAGCCAAATAAATGTCAGGAGGTTTTTTTTTGGTCTTGGAATTAAATCAGACGATCCATCTCCCATGTCTCTTTGGGTATTAAGTTTGTGAGATAAGTCACTCTTTCGAAAGCAGCATTCACAGATCATTAATGTTGCACAAATTTATTTATTTATTTATTTTAAATAAAATAAAACACTTAAAAAAAAGCCAACCCAACCAAGCAATAAAAAAAAACCCCAAACAACTAAAAAAACCCTCCAACCAATCACAGAAGTCAGGTCTCGCTTTGAGAGACTTGTTCTTCCAGCTATATGGACTCTCTTCATTTGCTGTTTTGGAATGAGCAGTTCTGGGGAGGGCAGCTACTTTCGGTGGCTTCTGCTGCTTCAATTTTGTCTGGAAGAGTGTCTTCCCTGTATATTGCTCTGGTTTTATAGCAGCATTTTATATCCAGAAAAGTTGCACCACATAGCAGTAGGCTTAATGGTGCATTAATTCCTGGTATCACTTCATTAACACCATACAGTGTATCCTGAATTGGAGATAAATTCTTAGATTATTTTAATCTTCCTCATCTCTAATATGCACTTCTCTGTGCTTTTTCAGGACTGAATAACACAATTGTTTCTCACCTGCTTGAATGACCATGTTTTCATATTTTAATGAAATCCTGGGTTTTGTGACTCTGGACTTCCAGAGGATATAAACTGCTTAAATAATCCAGTTTATCTTTGAGATACTGAGCAACACTTCCAGTGAAAATGAGTGAAATGTGTGGATATCTAGCAGTACCCCAAGTCCCCATTGCAGCAGTAGTTAAGGACTGATCCAGATGATTTTAGATGATACTCATCATAGCACGGGGCGAGTTCTGGGAGTGTAACCGAATGTGGAACATTGGTAGCTCAGCATTTATGGGTTATGTACTCTCAGTATGACAGGAGATGCCATCAGTTTCCTCCTTAATATTCCTAATGAATTAATTTGTAGGTGGTTTTTTGTTTCATAGCAAATAAGCCTGCAATTTTGAAGGCAATGAGTTTGATCTTTGTTTGCTAAATAACTTCTTAGTCAATTATATGTCATTGTTGCCTACATTTCCTGAGTATAAAGTAAGTGTTCTTCATTTACATGTTCAAGGAAACAGAATAAAAGATGTTTTTTCCTGTGTTACAGCTCTGTAATAGTTATTTGCATATTGTATACATTTCAGAAGGAATCTATTCAAATAGCTATGTAAGCCATTCAGAAAGACTCCCTTGGGCTCTGTTGTTTGCTTTTATAGGGCAGATAATTTAAGAATTGTTTCTTTTTAAAGGATTAACAGCTTTAAGAAAGTGCTTTCTAAAGAGTTTCTTTTGTTTTCAAAGTGGGACAAAGTCGGCTGGCAGACAGGCTTTCAAAGCATCTCAGTCCTGGTATACTTTGGAACTTAGCTAAAGAAACGATTTTCTGACCTGTGTGGCCAACATTTCTTCTTCAGAATAAGACTTTTAAAAGCCTACTAGGAGGACTCCAGCATTTGGAAAAAAGGAGAGATCCTTATAGCTGCTAAAACCATGAACTGGGCTGGCAATTTTACATGTGTTTTACATGCTGAAATTGAGCAAATATGTTCACAAAAGTCAAAATCTTGTTCTGTCTTTCCAGAGAGAGTATATCATAGCATTCCAGGATTTTTTGTTTGTGTATGGTGTGTTGTGTGTTTGGCAAAAACTGTATAAGGACATGATGAGGAAAGAGGAGATTTGTAGACAGAGGTTAGTTGGACTGGCACAGCTGGTAAAAGCAGCCAGGCTTTCAAGTACCCAAGGCCGGGCGCCTGGTGTGTGCAGAAGGCGTTAGGCTTCAAAGTGAAATCAAAGGGGGAACATGACTCATTAGCTCTTCTCTGTAAGAGGGGCCTTCTAGTACCTCTGAGGCAGAGGGCTGGTAACGAAGAGGTACTGTTTCTGTGTGAGAAAGGGTTCTGACACATGAACAATTCCTGTTTGGGAATGGGGGAGAGGCTGTATGCAGAGAAACTGAGGAGTCATGTGGCACCTTTGTGGAGTGGGATGTGTAGTATCCAGTACAGCTGTGACTGTCGCTTTCCAGGATTACTGTTCAGTGTAAGAGCATGAAATCATGATGTGATATTATATATGAATCAATGTTATTTATATATTATAGAATGAGGAAATCCAAAGGATTTTTAAAACATCTGTATTCCACTCTGAAGTTTGATGGAATCAAGGAAATTGCTTACCCTGTTTCATCTGCAGCAAGAAAACTGTAATACTCATCACTGATGAGGGCCTGGTTGGGACTCTGGTACTGTGTACAGGAATGGTCTCCATTTCACTCTCAGTGAGGGATGAAGTATAGGAGTGTTTCATTTTTCAAATGGCAAAAGGGATAACCACACAGAGAGGATCAGCTTTTAAGTGTTAGCTTTCAGCTAGAGCAGTAGGACAAGCTTGTTTCTGTGGTCCTTTCACCTTATCTGCAGGCGTTTTCTGTGTGTTGGCTCTGTTAGCTCACTGCTGTCGCATCCCACAAATATTTAACAGATTTATCTTACAGCATCCCTTCAAAATAAAGACATAATATTCCCTTCTTGCTGATAGGCAGAAAAGAAGCAAAGAGATCTGTGTCTCTTTGAAATCAGATATTTAGCATGTTAAACTTTTCTGGGCAAAAGCAGAATTATAAAATACAGTATTTGCTTCAATGTACAATTTTTTTTCTTATTACAATTTTTAAATCTTTTGGTTTTGTTATGCTGCAGCCTGCAGTTGTACATAAAACTTGCACTGGGAAAAAGAATAATAAAAGTAATATTTATCACTCTAGAAACATAGGTTTTTAAAATTGTACTTGGATGCAGCTTGTATCTTCTGAAACATCCCAGTTAACAGCAGGAAAGCATCTTTATGGCAGAGACTCAGCTTCTAAATGAGAAAATGGAGCACTCTGTCTCAGTTGTGTAGCATGGAAGCAGGGAACGTGCATTTAAAGTGAATTGCTCAGGAATTTGTTTAGCCCTGTATTTTAATGTGGTGTTTGTCATATCTAAACTATTTGTTTTAAAGTCTTAATAAAGCCATGTGTCTCATATCTAAATTCAGGCAATCTGAAACTCTTATCAGTAGTACTCTGTAGAAATATGAGGCTATGCCTACACTGTTATCCTTGCAGGATATGGGAACTTAGAGGCTTATCTTAACAGTGAAATTGTAAATTGGGATGGTGAATTTGTAATATTAGATACTACTCTGTGACTGATTTTTTTTTTTAAACATTTTTTTCCTTTCTCCCCCTC
>VZRW01004220.1:27374-78299 GCA_013398125.1 Aegotheles bennettii | reverse complement strand
CCCCCAACATTCTGGCATTGCATCGGAGGAAATCATCGTTGTATAGAGGACCTTGCTGAAAGTATTACTTTCAACCCTCATTGCAATTCATAACTGTATTCCTTTTTCATGTATATGAAGTTTTAAGCCATTGCCATCTGATAGCTGCTTGGGATAGCACCCATTTCACCCTTCCCTTTAGTTGAAAACAACAAAACCCTTCAGTAAACTTAAGGAATATGTTCACTGACAAACAAAAGAGCATTATGCCACCCCCGTGGCAGTTTTGACGTTTCTGACACTTTGTTCAGAAATGAACAAGGGAAAGTGCTACTATGGAAAGATAATCAGATCTGAAGCCCCAGCAAATCTTGTGCCTGCACACATCTACAGAGCCAAGGGTTTCTCAGAAATAGGAGTTGGGACTCTCTTCCGCTTAGTGAAGTGGGCAGATCCAGCTGGCCTTTGGGGTAGCTGTGGAGATTTTTTGTTCAGTTTCACTCTTCTGTTCCTGCAGTTAGAAGTCAAAGTGAATGCAACAGTGATTGCCATGTAATTCCTGCACTTGCCACGGACCTCTGCTGCAGATAGGGAAACGTATGGGAGCTGACCTATGTTTTTGTTGGTTGTTTTTGTTTTTTTTACTTTGCCATATCGCTTTAAGAGGAAGATTAGATCTTCCTATTTGACTGTCATTATTGTTACTCTTTTTTCCAAGTCATGTTTTTCCTTTCTTCTAGTAGAGAATCTTAAACTACACATAGCCCTTTTTATACTCTCAATACATGCTACTGCTTTTGTTAATGCATGTGCTCTTAAAACTGACACATGGTGGTCTTAAGCTATGTCTTTTCTGTGTGTTTGTTTTGTGGGTTTTTTGTCAGCCAGTTCAGGTATACTGATATACTAAGTTGAAAATTCAGAAAAGGAAGGAGAGCTGATGACTCAATTTCTAGCATATTGCACAATTTTAGTCTAAATCATTGGGGTGCAATATATATTTCAATCCATATAGATTTCTCTGTGTGTGCATGCCAGTCATGTTACCTTAGCAACAGAAGAATCCAGTTGAAAAGTGGAGCCCACTGTTACACAAGTTTATTATTCTAGGTAATCCATATTACAGCTTTGATAAATCTAATGCTCGCTCATCTATTCTGTGGACTGTGGTACTCATTGCAAGATGTATTACTCTAAAACATTTAGTTTTATGTTAGGATTTAATCAATGTAGAAAGCTCTTAAAAAGCTAATAAATCATGATTTGAGGCAGTGGTCCATCCAAAAGATTAGAAATGAAATTTGTAGATTTCCAGTCTCTCTCTCTCCGAGAATTGATAATCATTTACTTGACGCTGTCTTGTACCCACAAGAAGAAAATCTTTAAAAGGTCAGTTATCCTCTGGCAGAGGATCTGGTAAGATATTAAAATAGGCTAACATAAGCCAGAGCTGGCAGTGATTTAGACTTGTGAACTCATAAATATTACCTACCACAAATGTCTAAGCAGCCCTGCCAACTTATTACTTACTCTTTCAGTCCTTACAAAATTAAAGTTGTTTCTTCAATGTTCTGGCATTTATGGCCTATATAGAAATGTTCTTTTTTGTTTATTTTTACAGAGAGCAATTTCTCCAGCTTCTATGAGAGAATGATCATGATGGGATTAGAGTTTCTTTTCCGAATTGTTTTCTTTCCAAAATCCTCCAGTTACAGTTACAGAATGTTCTGGTTTTTAGTCTCTTGGTTTTTTTACTTCTTTTCCCTTCCCTCATATGACTCCAAGCAAAACTTATTTTCACATTTCTTTTTTATGGTAATATCAATACTGTACAGTCTTTCTGGCTTAGTATCTTTTCAGTAATGAGCCTAGTGATGTCCAAAACCCAAATTCATGGAAAATTCTGCTGGAAAGCCTGAGAAAGGTCATGTTTCTGGTTTCTGCATCCACTGGAGGTATTCTGTGGAAAGCTCAGCAGACCATCTAACCAGCTGCTTTACTGAGATGAAATAGAGGTTATATGATGTTTGCCTTGCTAATAACACTAGTTGTTTTATTTCCCTAAACCATTGATTTGGTTTTATTTTATACACTCTGCAGGCTAGTTAATGGTCCAGTGTTGAAGGCCTAAGGGCTGGCAAGGAGCTGCCACATGGCTATTTGCATTGGTTGTGGGCTTCAATCCCCACTCTTCCTACAAAACTGGTTTCATAAGTATAGCGTGTCTCAACAGCAGAGTAAGGATAATATACTGATCCTGTACTGGTGGGTCAGTAGCTACCACTCTGAAATCCTTAAAAGAGAGACCCAGCAGCACAGTTGAATGTATATGGCTAACATTCCTGGCTGCAACATTCGGCTGGCTGCAATGCTGCTCCTTCCGTCTGTGTTCTCCCTAGGCACTCACTCATGTGTGTGCCAGTCAAAGAGCAGTGGCACAGGTGCAAGTCACCTTCACAGACAGAAGATGGTAGTTACTGTAATTGCAAGTGAATGCATGTCTTGAAGACAAGATCTCTGAAATCTCAAAGTTTTTAAATATTGAGGGTGCTCAGAGCAGGCAACAGCATTGACTTTTGAAGTTTTTTAGTACTAATTGGAATCTCTGACACTTGTATCGTAGTTATCAGTACCCATCTGGTCTAATATTTCTGGGTATAGATAGGCATGAATGAAGAAAAAATGTGAAACCATCTTTTGGAGAATGGTCTGTGTTTTGATACAATGAGATAGTGAGTAATATCTCTGTATTTATTAAATATATTTATGTGTGGCGGTAAAAATATAGCCTGTAATGATATGGGCAACAAAGAGCTTTCTGACTTGAAGTGCTTCTAGCCAAGTCAGCTGTGCATGGTGTTAATTTTCCAGTGCTGCTGTTCTGTATCTTTTTAGGGCTGGGAAGAAATAAAAGTGATGCTCTTTACAGACAACTTGGTCTAACCAAAGCAGAGCAAGCTGATTTAGATTAAAATTTTACTTCCTTATCTTCTTTCAGAGCATCGTGTTCTGAAATACACTCTATTTGTGGAAAACTGGTGCTTCTCTGGCACAACCCATAATGCAGTTATCCCAGAGAAATTATGAACAATGCAGACTCTCTAACTCGGACTTGCTGCTAATCTTGATGGAAAACATAGGGACAGACAATAAGCCCTTTCTTACCCTGTAGTATTAATTTTCTTATGCATTTCAACATAAAAAAAGTTCTTTGTTGAAGTGATAGGCTTTGATATGAGAGTTGCAGTTATGTGCATTTATATCTCTGTTTTACTTTAAAAAGTGAAGTGTTGAAAATACAGCTTTACACTAATTTGTCACAAGCACCGTGCTAGTTTCTTTTGTAATATTTCTCTATACTGGATGCAAACTGCAGAAGAGGAAGCAAAATAAGGACCAAATATTTTGGCAACTTAGACACAGGATTGATGCAAGGAGCACACTGGCTTGAGGTAGCTGGGGAATTAAAAGAAATAAAGTGATGTCTAGTCAAAACTTGATTCTTGGATAAACTCCAGTGTCTATTCTAAGGGAAATTAAATTATCCAGGTATTTCTCAAAATCTTAGGCAAAGGGAGAAAAACCAAAATATGTTATTAGATTCTTCAGTTTCTGTGTGTACACACCTAAATGTCTCCTTACATTTATTCCTGTTATGCAGGACAGTCATGAGTAGCACTTGAGCTGGGTGGGAAACAATTTTCCCATTTTAATGAAATTTTGAATCTGTAAATATTTAAATGTTTTGGTCTACTTCACTTATTCCCAAGTCCTTCTGTTTCTGCTAGTGATTTTTATTCTTATCACTTATTACAGTTTTTAAACTTGGAAGTTGTGTAAATAAGGATTAATTTGAAAGTGACAAATCATTTGTCAGAACTTGTTTCACAATTTGGTAAGTCAAAATTTTCAGAGATGCTCATGATGAAAACTATTTTATCCTGATTTGCAATAAATCAGGAGTTTGGGGAAGCAGAGAAAGAATCTTGTATTCACCTTAAACTATTAAATCTAGTTTGGATAGCAAAGACAGTATTTATCAGGTCTATGAATTACAGGTTTAATTTGGTTCCTTTTTTTCTTCCTCCTTGGCTGTAAAGTCATAATGACAAACAGTGTTATTTCCCTTCTCGGCATATGCCACATGCTTCTGGAAAATATGCAACAAAATCTAACATTAACATTTCCCTGACGCTTCTAAAATTAAACAAAACCTTCAGGGGAAGGAAGCTTCGTGTTAATTTATGTATTCCTCAGCTCTCAGGCTAGGGAGTGAGGGTGGACACCACCCATAGCAACTGCTTAAGCCAAAGTTATTTCTAGTTTAGTACAAATACAAAGTAAAATCTGATGAGCAGGAAGCTTGAATGGTGGCTTAAAAAAATATGGTAAATATGTATTTGCCTCCATATATTGACTATTCTCCAGTATTCTGTAGTCTTAATATAATGAGCCTTTTGAATGAATATTTTAAACACCTGTTGTCTATGGATTATGAAACATAAGTCTTATTTGTATTTCTTAGTGGGAAGAACTGCCAGTGACTCTCTGGATATTCCTCAGATAGCCAGGCAACTCAAAGCCTGTAATTTTCCTTATTTGATCAGGGTGACTGGTTTGTATTTCCTCAGCCTGAGAGGGTGGACTTTCAGGTTTGCTAGCTGTAGAGCAAGACATATAGTAGGTGACCTTGAAAGCAAGGTACCCAGGAGAAAGTGTCAGAGCAGATTCATTGAAAGTGGGGGTTTTTTATTGCTGATTTGTTTTATTTTTTGGGGGGATGTGTGTCCATTTTATTAGTTCTCATGTCTGCTGAAGTAGGTCTGTCCAGAAGGCTATCTGAAATTCATCTTATAATTGGACCTTATTACGTGTCTGGATTGAAGACACCACAGAGCTGAAGCTCCATTTTTATGATACACGATAAGTGGAAAAAGTAGTCATTCTAAAATAAATTTATGATTTGGCTGATATGGTAAACCCTGGGCTATAATATTTCAGTCTGAGAAATATGTTGCTTGCTCCTTTGTAGCAACCTCTACTGGCATGCATTCATTTCATATGAAATTTTATGTTTCAGTGTATCTTTTTACATTTGCTGAAGACCAGTGCATGAGCGAAGGTACTTGGCTATGTCAGAATGCTGTCAGTAAAGGATTCTTCTTGTGGTCTCAAACACTGACTTGATGGAGGTCGCAAGGTTTTCTGAAGAAGTTGTACTTTTCATTAGGATAGAAAAAATATATCTTCCCCTCCACCCTCCTTATTAGCATGTAGCCAAGAAACTAGGCTGTCTTGAAGGTAGAGGGGGTGTTCCCTGGAAATACAAGCCAGTGACTGTGACAGAGTAAGAGAAGCTATGGACTTTGAACAGCCCAGTTATTTGAAGTACACCCAGTTTTCACTCCTGTGAAATCTCCTGTTAACTTAAATATTCTGCATAAGAAAGAAGCTCGAAGCTGTGTACATTCTGTTGAGAGTTTGGCACAAAATTCTTTGTGGATTTTACCACTATGCGCAGTAACACGACATCTCTGCTCCCAATCCCTGACTTCTAATAACCTCTCCAATGATATTTCCCCTTTTTTTTTGTTTTTGTTTTGTTTTGTTTTTTTCTGTTGTTGTTGGGGTAGTCTTTAAATGTACACTACATGAAGGTAAGGTCTAAAATATTTTATATTGCTTCTCCTGGCCAAACACCTTTATAAGGAAGATACTGAGCTTCAAGTTTGTTCAAGTTTGCAGAGACATACAAGGTACTTTGTGTCACAGTCACTATTGACATTTCATCTTTTCCTCCAGAATAAATTTCGTTTAGGCTGCGTATGTGTCTAGCATACTTTCCTTTAGGCATTGATTTCTTTGAAGATATAATCTGAGGTTTTGGGTAGTAATCCTACTCTTTGTGTAGAGATCACACCTTCTTGATTAGACATTAAAATCTTCATTGTTCTTCATAGTGCAAGAAGGGAAGCTTTTGCTTGCAAGGTGTGTAACCTAATACTATGTTCCATGTCATTCCTTAATTTCAGTTTCTCTGGTAAGACTTTCATGAATTAATGAATAAGCTATGAAATAATGAAGAATCATAAATTACCTCAAAGAAATCACAGAGCACTGTGGTACATCAAACAAATTTTCAGTCAACTCTCTCTTTATATAAGCAATAGTAGGTGTTTCCTCTCCAGCATACTTTTGTTCTAAATTTAGGGATGTATTCGCTCATTTGTATATGTGGAAATATTTCATGTAACTGCTGTTAATGTTAATGGATGTCAGGTAGGGCCATTAGTTCTGTGGCACAGCTAAGAAAGACTAGATCTCTCTAGTTTCTTTACTTGCATGTTGGATTTTAACAGTAGTCATTGTGCACTGTGTCAACCAATTTCAGTGCTGATGACAAAGGTTTTCAGCCACTGAAGTAGCCTTGAAGATGATTTTCCTGAAGTTCAAAGCTCCTGAAATTTTAAAAATAACTTTCCAAGCAAATTACACAGTAATGACAGCATTTCTCTCTCTCTCTTACGTCATTTGCTAGTTACCCAAATGAAAGAGGAAGAGAGTGGCATGGAGACAACCACAGTTCCACAGCAGCACAGTGCGTCTACCCATAGCTTTCCCATTCAGAGTGGTATTGGCGCTCCCGAGTTTGCAGTTTGCCAACAATATGCGCTTTGGCTCTGGCATGCTTCGTGAAGGGATGTGGTAGACTAACTCAGGGGAAGATGCCTTCTGCTAGAATTACTTGTGCCTTATGGGCTGCCAGCGAAGCAACTTGTGAAAGCAAGCCCCTTGCAAATTGGTCATGAGTCATGTAATGGCAGAATGCTCATGTGCTTTGTGATTCATGTGTTTCAGGCAGACATGGTGAACATCTGCCTTGCTTGCTGAAGTATCTTAGTGGTGTGTGACAGTCCAGGTACAGAGGCACTCACGTTTGGGAATATCGGAGTTTGTGATGAAACATATACTTAATATATTTAGGCAATTATCTAACATAAATGTCCTGCTTTAAGCTGCTCCACGTCTCGGAAAGAGTGGTACTGTTTGTGAATTTGCTGTGACCAGACCAGCAGTGCTGCTAAGGCTGTAAGAGCTTGTCAAGTGCCATCACTGTGGAGTAAAACCACCAGAACTGGTGAGAGTGGACTTAAGAGAGCCTTCATGTTATTCTGTCTGTGAAAGTCAGGCCCCTGTCTGCCATGTGATGTGTAAACATGAACCTTTAGAGACAAGAATTGGGAAATTAATTCTAAAGAAGAACAGGGAGACAGTAGTCGATCACTGAATTAACGTGTGTTTCAGGGGTGCAAGCGATAGCATATGGAAAATTTACCTATCAACTTTGTTAGAGCAAGCATAATTAAAAGGAGAATGTTTGATACATTGCCCAAGTCTGATATAAAATTCTGGAAGAGGTTGCTAGTGAACAGAGTGGATAGAGCAGTTAAGTCTATACATAGTAATTACTTTTTAACATAAAATTCTGCAACTTACAGTGTGGATGTTCAGTGTATTCAATTAAAAGGGGAAGAAAGTGGAACCAAGTGAAGGGTAAGGGCTGTGAAACAACTTCTGCAAATCATTCAAATAGGTTAAAAAATTAAGCACACAATTATGCTGAAACATCTTCAAAATGTAGCCAATGTGTTTTTAAGTCCTTTGGCATGCATACAAAATTTGTAACTGTAAATCTACATAAATTGTATTATTCTTTAAGTGTTTACAGGCTGTCTCTGGCTCTTAACTATTAACCTCTGTGAAATTATTTTGTTTTTAATGCTATATCATGGTCTAGACAGGGTCACATATATCAGCACACTGCAAATACTGTGGAGATCTTGATAAAACGAACCGTTGAAGTTACTCAGATATTATAGGCATTTGTGTCAACAAATGAAAACTGAGTTTGGGTTGTGCAAGATTTGCTGAAGGCTTGCATGTTGGCACTCACACAGCTCATTAACATAAATACGTTGGCTGCAGTATTTTCAGTTTAAGATCATGGTTGCACAAATTATTTACAGACTTCTCCATGTCTATTGAAAGGGGTGTAGGAGGGGGAACTGGCAGTCAGCAGTTTCAGTATTCTTGCTCACTAGGCTTCATGTCATCAAGAGTATTATTTAGTATGGCTTCCACTGTAGCAATGTGCAGTAAGATTAGAGACCTACACAAAACATGCTCAAAATCATTATTTTTCACTTGAAAAGATTTTTCCATGAGCATGATCATACTTGTGTGCAAAGCAATGATAAGGCTTCTGTTTTGTGTCTGTGAACAATACTGGGACTTCAGGATCTGCTTCAAATTTTAAAATGAGTTAAAACCTAAATTAAATATAGACAATGAAGAATGACCTTCTTTAATTTCACAACTTTATTTCTTTAATGTAACTTCACTGACTTCAGATCAACCTCTTGAAGTCTCCTATTCATGCTGAAGTCATTAGAATTTTGTTGGATTAATTTTTGTTTCATATAAACCTCTTAAGTCCCCTTGCTCACTCCACCTCCTGAAAACACAAAACTAAAACTGTAAGGCACACAAAATGAGCACCTGAAGATTTCTTTTATGAGTTGAATCCAGCTGTGGTTTTCAGACTCCTTTTTTGCCAGTGTGCATGTGAGACAGGGACTTGACCAAAAAGTCATAGGAGACTTTCATGAGAATGTTTGATTGCTGAAAGCTGTGCTGTATTTATCAATACTGGAGAATAGAGAGGTGAGAAAAACCCTGAGAAAGTGTTATGCACTGCAAGAAAAAAATGTGGTGTGATGGACAAATCCTAGAGGCAGTCTTAAGCATCTTCAATTGGCAATAACCACAATTCACCTATAGTAAACTAATCTGACAGATCAGGAAACCTGAAGGCTTCTAATGCTCAAAGCATATACTTCCCTTTCACCACCCCACCCCCCCTTCCAATCGTAAGCATTTTTTCAATTCTGTAGAAGATTTCAAATGAGAACACAAAGAATATTTTGCTCTGAAGCATAGCTGGATTTGAGATTTCCACCTTCTAGATATTTGTGTGGAGCTTTCAATGGACATTGCTTTCCCAGCTTGTTTGATACTTCTGTCCTATTCTAAGAAGTTTTGTTCACCTGAGGAATAGATTTGGGATAATTATAAAGTAAATTTTTCTGTTCCCTGTATAGCTAAATGGGAGTTAATTTGGTTTTGGATACGAAAAGCAGCTGGATTGTAATGGTCATGCGCTTAGACTTAAGCATGAGAGAAACCTGTATTTACTTAAGAGTACTTTTGTGTTTGTAAGGACCTATTTATCAGACTAGAATCATTTCATAGAGAGTGAATCAAGTACACAGGTTGTCAAATGCTAATACTGAAGGGTGACCTGCAACATTATCTGTGGCTTTTTTGTAAACAAAAGGAAAAAAAAATCGACTTACAGCTGTGTATTTACACCAAGGTTCAATAGGATTTGTAAAGGTACTTAGCACTTTAAAATCTGCAGCTTTTATATTTAGGCTCCTTAAACTTGTTTTATAAGCAACTTAGAATGAAGTTAATTATTTTAGTTGATCTTTGGTAGCACTAAATCTTTTTATGCCTGAAGGAATTTTCTTAGAGGAAAAATGGAAAGAAGTTGTCTTTTGTGAAATATCCAGCAAGTCACCACATTTTTGAACTGGTGGAGAAGGATGAATTTCAGGGTTTGAATTCTGACTCGATTGAGTGCAGTCTAAATCCCTGATTATGGGAACAGACTTCTAGCTTAATATCTCTTCTACTGGAAATGTTTACAAGAGATACGTTTTTATGATGAAAACTCATGACAGTTTAAAAACAAAAAAGCCCTTGTTGTAACAGTCTGAGTCATGCAATGCTTGCAGAGTATTTGGGTTTACATTCAAGAATTTTAAAAAGGAAGAAAGAAAATACCCACCACCTTTCTTGGTCAGCTTCAGCAAAGATGCAGTAGTTCAATTTATCTGTGATGCTATCCCTGTGCACTAGGAACTGTTTATAAACTTTGCATTGATTGCAGACCACTGTATCGAAGTTTTACTTTTTTGGTAATAAATAACTTGCAACTGTTTGTCTCATATCATTGTCCATTTTTGAGAGCAGAAATATTTTAAGGATTCCTTTAGTAGTTGTGTTTCAGTTTGGATTTTGTGTTTCTAATATAACAGACCTTAATATGTAAACATTAAAAAAACTATAATGAAAACAGACATCTCTACCTTTATAACTATTNTTCGCTGAAATGAGTCATGGTAGTTGTTCCTCACTCTTTCAACTCTTGCAACAAGGGAAATAGTAAAGCAAAATAGGGAATTGATATAGTAAGTTTCAGTTAAAAAAATAATCTTGGAAAAAGTATTCTTCCTAATTCATTCTGTAGAAACTGGTAAACAGATTATATGATACCT
Organism: Aegotheles bennettii; assembly: GCA_013398125.1. Taxonomy (NCBI): domain Eukaryota; kingdom Metazoa; phylum Chordata; class Aves; order Caprimulgiformes; family Aegothelidae; genus Aegotheles; species Aegotheles bennettii. The sequence goes on along the minus strand of VZRW01004220.1, from coordinate 67,917 downwards.
TGGTTCTGTTTCTCTCTATCCTGAAGAGGTGCACTTTGCAGAGTTCTTTGTCATATTGTGACTGGTTTGAAGGAAATGCTTATTTTTAATTCTATTCCAAACTTCATCTAATGGTTTCTTTCTAATATGGAAGCAAAAAAAAATGGCTTTCCGCTTTGTTTCTAAAACAGAGTCCCAATATATAGCATTTATAGAAACAATAGGGGAAAGGCAAATGTACAGAGGAAGGAATACGGACTACCTACTGATAAGGTGTTCAGCTAGAGAGCTACTTTGCTGTGCAAACAGTGTGACCCGTCAGACTTAGCACATGTGCCATCTAGACTCAGTTTGCACGTTTACTGATGACCAGCATGCACAATGAAATCTGTAAGCCTAACCAGAAGGATCACACGGTGGGCACTCCCTGGCTGGCACCTTTTTTGTGACCTCTGTCTGATGATGTCCCTTATTCTGAGGCAAGTGCTGCTGCTATCTCTTCTCTTTCACTGTGGCCCTGAATCAGTTAATAATCCACTGAGAGAAAATAACCAACCAGATAAAATGTTCCAACGAGTACTCTCCAGCAGATACCTCCACTTCTGTTCTAATTTACAGAATTTGTGAAACCATTTCTAGCTTTCTTCCAATGGCCAGTGAATAAGATTCTTGCCTGATTTAAAGAACTTGTTAGCAAATCAGCCTCTGTCAAAGATTTTCTGAAATTTCTTAAGAGGGGAAAATGGCTCTGGCTGTCACTTCTTAAGGTGACAAAGGGTGAATCAAAAGTTGCATTTGGAATCTGAAGGTTAATTAAAGATTATACAGGAGGAGGGTGACTTTTGCCTTTACAGTCCAAAAAAACCTCAATACTGTAAGCTAATAATGCAAATGTATTACTATTTTATAGTTTCCATGGAAAAAAGCACATCGTCTGTTGTGCATGCATTAATAGGCCTTGCCTGTGTGTAGAAGCAGGATGTTTTACAGTTGGAGGGTAAGGAGTTATGCCCTGATTTTAAAAATTGGTAAACATAGCAGAGAGAGCTGACTCAGTGGTAGGAAAGGTATCTAACATGACAAAATTTTTACAATAGATGAGAGAATGAAATGATTACCAGGAAACTCCCTTGCAAAAAATGAGCAAAACAGGAACAAAAAGGTCCTCTTGGCATAATGAAATCTCTATTCTAAACACAGCTGAAACTAATTAAATAAAAAACAAACTAGGCAAGATTGATCAAGTAGGTCTGAAAAAGCTGTTGCCTGTTTTATTACAGCCAGCAGTTCCCTAGTAGATTAAAATAGCAGTTTTGAGGTGTTTCCCTTTTCTACAGAAAAAAATATTCAATATTTTAAAATATTTTTTAAAATAAGATTTGGAAATTACTGGTTAACTATGCTCAATGTAGTTGCTTGCCCAACTCAAGAATATTATGAGATACCTTGAAAGCATATTCTTGCTTTTAAATATGTTTTAAAGATTCATTATTTAAAAAGGAACAATTTGTTAACATTGCAAACAGAACTTGCAACTAGTGTACTACTTAAACTAGGAAGTAGACCAGACTTCATATTTTTTAGAATTTCTTATTTCTAGATACATTAAATGTAACACAACTTCTAGATTAATTTTCCAAATCATCAGCTTCCCCAAGTTTTATCTGTACACTACTGTATTAAAAAAAGTCAATATTTGATTGTTGTGGAAGGGCACTGTGCCTTGAACTCGTTATTGGGTTGGGAAGTTAAACAGTGGAGAAACAAAAAACAATTACTTTCTTTCTGGTATGTACATATGCAGTCGCCAAGACAGGGTTAGAAGGAGGAGGGACCCTTATTCTTGTATGAGCAACACAGGTTCACTCAGCCTGAGAGTGCTTTTGCTCAAATGAAACAATTACTATTTTTCAGACCAAGTCATATGGATATCTCCACCTGCTGTACAGCATCCTTGACTCTGAATTCATGAGTGATGCAAAATAAAGGACCTGCATTAGTGAGTCTGGCACTCTCATAGCCTGAACACATTAATTTCTTAAGGCTATGCTGATCTGTGGCTTAATTGGAAACTCTCATTTATTTTGAGTCCCTGAAGCCTTTCAGGAAGGGAGTGGTCAGTTCCCTAGGATGAAAATACTAATTTGTCACAAAATCTCCCCAGCCCTCTGATATTTGAAGCATGGACTATACACATCAAATGACCTATGCTTCCTGACATATGTTAAGGATCCTATAGGTGCATTATTGTTCTTTGTCTGCTGAGATGATAGAACAGACCAACCTCATGGTCATCTGTGCTGGTCTTTTAATAAGCATGTTAAGAGTTGAAATAGTTATAAAGATAACAGCGTTCCCTTATAAAAGTATTTAAAAGTGTCTGTGTCTTTATGTGTGTTTGCTTCTTGTACAAGACACAAAGGACGTGAGTGGGAATAGAGTTTGGATTGCAAAGTGTTGCAAGTATGCATAAAATATATTCTTTTGGGGTGAGACCAAAACAGAAGATGTGTTATGGCTGGACACATTGGGTGTACAGGGGTCCAAATCAATGCACGGGATCCAAATAGGTGAAGTCTTGCAGCTTATCCTGAATGTGTGTACAGGTGCAAAGCTCTTGCATTACTGATCTGACATGACAGTTTTAGAGGGCTTCTTATGCTGTTAAAGGAGCCAAATGACCATGGGCACTTTCATACTTGCTATCAAATGCCAGTCTTCCAGCAGCAGCTCTGCTGTCCCTTCGTGACTGTAGTTCCACTTCTGTTTTTAGGTCCACCTTCCATTACAATTGCCAAGTCTTTTTCTGAACCTTTTGCCTCCACAATAGACCACTTTTTATTGTTCACCTTTCTAATTTTCTGCTCAGGTCTTTGACACCTGGGCTTCCCAGAAAATCCACTTAGGGCACTGAGGAAGTACCAGTACTACTCATCAGCTTACAGCGTGAGAGGGGCTGGAGCTGCTCTGCCAGCAGAGCAATGCAGCAGCAGCATCAGGAAGCTGCTAACCTCATTGCTGCTGTGGGGTATGAGGAGAGCAGCAATTGGTGTGCACAGTGTTCAAGATGATGAACAATATCTCCTGAAGACCCAGGAACTGGGGACCACTCAACAGCTGTGCCCTCAGTGTAAAGATCCTGGACAAATCCTTTGACGTCCATGCTTAGGGCTCCAGAGCTGTAGTGTGTAAAACCTGGGAGGAGAGTGTGGCTCAGTTCTGTTCCAGGGTCCCTGTTCTGAAAAAAATATTGAGAAGGGCACACTGACATTCAAGGGTGCCTGTACTCAATCTGAAAGAGTAGTGGTGAGCTAAGCACATCATGGGTTCTCCTTGCCTTTCTTTTGCTGATAACTGAGCTCGGCACTGGAGTGAGGTTCAGTGTGGTGTCACTGCTTGATGTTATGACACATGAGATGGTGTCACTCCTGAGCAAACAAGAGCAGAAATACAGCTTGCTTCCATGTGGAAAGGGGTAATGTGCTGCTGCTGTTTGCATGTGACAGCTGCCAAGATAGCTTGACACTCTCGAGAGTGGTCTGATGAGGTTCCTGCAAAGCAGTCAGCAAAGGCTTGTTAGCTTTCCTTCAGACAGCTTCAAACTGCAAATGCAGTCAGAACATTTGGTTTGAGGAATCAAAATATTCTGAAGTAAAAATAAAAAAAAAAGCTATTTTTTTCACAGTAATAAACTTTTTGTGTGTTTGTTATTCTAGTAATTAACTTCACAATCAATGAGAAAAGGGATATGGGAACCTGAGGGTTCCCACAGCCTCAACTGTGACAGACGGGCAGGGATGAAGACCTGACATTCCAGCAAAGTGCTTATATTTGAAATGACTTTATGTGGAGGGAAAACTGGGCTCATATGGGCCTAGCCAAGACGGCACATTTATAGGATACCTTGTCACATGTAGGTAGCTCATAACACTTCAAGGTATGGTGGCTAGCTAGTGGAAAATCGGGCAAATGTTTGAGCAGACAATAGATAAATTTACAGGTACCGAATGGTTGCACTTCAGTATCTGCTGCTATAACAGAAAAATTATTCAGCACAGCTGCTGGTTTATAGAAATTCCAAAATACGCAGAGCTGAATCTTTAGGGCTGAATATCCCCATAGTTTGTTTTTCTTTGTCTGTGTGACATATAAGGTTTCACTATTCATCTTCTCTAGCAAGATGTAATACTAGAGAAACAAAGTGTTTTAGAGAATCTGGTAAACTGATGGTTTGTTTCATTGATTAAGTAAGAGTTCTGTGTAGGAAAGACTTTGTAATGACAATTGAAGCTATACACATAATTGCATAGTTTCCACTCTATAAAAAGTGATCTGCAAAGCTGGAAGATATCATTAGACTTGTGTTTATAACTCAGGATGGCCTCATTTCACCAGTTTTTCTTGCAAATTAGTTCCCAGATGTCAGAAATACTGTCTGGTTGCCAGCTATTGCATAAACTCCTGAAGTGTGAGATATGACTTACTGCTCTTGCACTGACCTCAACTGTCAACAGGAAAATAAATGGTCATGAAATAGATTGGATGAAGCAAGATTCAGAAAAGCAAACTTAATATATAATTTTAAGTGGCTTTTTATTAGACAACTATCACAGCTGTATCTGAGATACATAATTTTATCATTTCTCAACTATGTTAGTAAAAAGCCTTGTATTCTTGGATAACCAGAAAACCTTTATACAGGTTGGCAGCTGTGTTTAAGTCTCTAGCTGTCTGACTTCTAACAGCATTTGTGTGTAATGTAGAAATGAAAACAATACTTTTAAAGTTGATCTTGGCTGGGGGCTCCTGAGCCTGTGTCCCAGCTTGTTGATGTTTACTTTCTAAGATCAGATGCTTCCAATTCATGCCCCATGTGTTTTACTAAGTGTTGTAGAGTACAAGCTATCTCAGTGTCACAAGTAGCACCTCTGCCCCATATCGTACATTGCATGGCAGTGTGACTATCCAAAAGTGACCTCTTGGAAAGGTCAGCTCCTCGTTGCTGGACTTTCTTGGGGCCTTCACTGGATTCAAGAAGATCAGACTGCTCTGTCTGTATGGTACTAGTTTTATGTTCACCCCGAAGATGGAGGTGTTGAAATGTAGATCCTGGCACATAGCAATCCCCCACCTCATTCCCAGAACAGCCCAGAAATCTCTTGGACAAAACCATAGCTGAGGAAGGCCGTTAAGTCCTGAGGAAGCAAGAAACTGGTGTATCCAGTGTTCAGAGGGGCCAGCTGTCCTGTAGCAGCTGAAATAGATTATTTTTTTTTTCTTAAAGCACCAAAATTTTCCTGCATCCTTTGCTTCATCCTGTTTTCCCCTGTCATTGGATTTTATGACGTAAAGCTTGGTGTTTTGAGGTATGTAAATCAGGGCCATAGTCTTGCATGAAGACACATCTGCCAGGGTTGCTAATGTTAATCTTAGTACTCAAAAACCAGAAGCTAGTTCCTGGTACAACTGAAATATTTTTTAATAGGATTTTATTTACTTTCTATTTTATGAGTTTTTGGAAAAAACTCTTCTCATGTTTGCAAGCTCTCTGCCTGAGCTGAGCCTTAAAAACTTTCTAAATAATTGAGGTTCTTACAAAATCTTGTGTCTCTAGAAACATAAATGCATAATATAATGAATTTGTAGGTAGTATCCTGTATACTTGCTTGTTCCATGTGTTTGTAAATCTGATGCTTATTCATAGCTAGCTATAGTTGTCCTATGGTTAGATACATATAGTTGTCCATACACGTATGGATGGAGTGATTAAACAGCTGCCCAGGTAAGCAACATATTCATAAAGACACAGAAAATAATTCCGCACTAACTGCACTAGAAAGCTACTCAGATTCATTCTTCCCTTGGCTTTTTAAATTGTTTTTTTCCAACCTCATTCTCTTCAATAATAATGCTTTGTTGTGTTACTCAGCAAAAATGTAAGGGAGTCGACTGTAGTTTGCAACAGTGTTGCCTTATTCCAGATTTATAGACTACAATGATTAATATCAGGCAGATGGCAGACAGTTTGCTTTAAATCATGCAGGGTTGTCAGCTATCCAGTCATTGAATCTCAGCTCTAAAAAGTGACATTGGGTTAATGATCTAATTTTGTATAGGGAGAATTGCATTCACAAAGTAGTTTTTCACTCAAATAGATTTGTAAAATGACTCCACTATATGTTTTCTTAGACTATTGTTATTTCTCCATTTAGCTCAATTTTTTGTCTATGTGCAGACTCATTAGATAGCTTCATAATCAAATTGCAAGGTTGGCCATAATTAATGCAGTCAAAAGTAGCTAATGGGTTCAATTCAAACTGTAAGTTCTAGCTGAAAAAGCTGGGAGAGGGTAATTCTGAGAGTTTTTTAAAAGAAAATTAGCTTAAATTGAGGTTTTTTTTCAGTTCAGAACTAAAAAGATAAGTGCTAATCAGAATTTATGTCACTGTTCCTTTTTAAAAACTGTAAATGTTGCTGGAGAAGTATTGCTAAAACAGTACATGTAAGCTACTTACTGTGTTTGTGTGTTAAGAAAAAATCCAGATCTCAGTGCACCAAATCTTGGTGGCTTTTTAATCCAGGAGCACAAATAAATCTCTTGGATAAAGAAACGCGAGCTGGTAGTTTGCACTGAATTTATGTAAGGTTTATGACTTGGTGTCTTTTTGTGTAGTTCAGGTTTATAGCTGACTAGGGGGGTGGGGTGGATTTTTTGTTTGTTTTTGCTGAGCCAGTTAGCATACATACCTGAAATGCTTGTGTTTTGCACAAATATCATAATGACAGCCTCTCAAACTCTTGCAGAACATGCGAATTGTGTAGGATCCCTCTACCAGTCAGTTGAAGAGTATTTCCATACACCTATAGGAAACATTTATTTTGTTTCCTTAGAAAAATGAGGAGTTTTACTGAAATCACAATCATTTTGTTTCCACTTCATTTACTAGGATAGTATTTAGAAAAACACACTAAAACTTGAAATATTTTGGCTTCTATATGGCATGCTCTGGTGGGTGAAATATCTTAGTATCGGTTGCTGATGATTTGAATAATATATAAAATGCTTATTTTTTGCATGTATGTGTTCATGTGTACAGACAGCTAGAAGAGCTTTGGAAATATCTGCTACAAAACTTGATTTTAAAAAATTGCTGTTTTTTTTTTAAAAACACAGGAATGTTCTACTGGGAAAAACTTCTGAAACAGACTTTCTTCTCACATCTAGGCAGTCACTTTCATAAACTGTAAGAGGACCTACAAAGTTAGCTTCATTTTCCAACATCTACAAGTTAACTGGGGGATTTCCTTCAATTTATAGGGAATTTTTTCTGTCCTCTGAATTGTTTTTATATCTGGAACATCTGAGATCATTCCTTGGCAAAACCTTACTTGCACTGACTTCTAGCTATAATTAAAGTCCTTTTTAAAACATTAAGGTATTTTTTACATGCAGTAACATCTTTGCCGAGTAGATACGGTGATGAAAGTTGTGAGGGATGCTCGAGATGCAGTTCCCACCATCTGCACTTAAATTTCATAGCAGGCACAGAGCTGGCCTCTTTCCCTTTGGTCTTTGTTAGTGTAACAGGCCCTGAAAAGGGGGAAACTGGAACTGGTTTTTGCTAACACCTACTACTCTCCTCCCCCGCTTTCCCTTAAAGAGCAGCCATTTGAAGTGCGCCTCTGCTCTTTGATCACTGCCTTTCCCCTCCATAGCCAAGGAGCAGTGGAAAAATCCTGTTGCCATCTCTGGCACAGGACTCTGCCCGCAGCTTCGTAGACTCATTGGTTTACAGAAGAATGAGATGAATAGCAGCAGGGACAGCAGATCTTGAAGAAATTGAGCTACTTTTCAGGGTTAGAGCCAAGGAAAAGTCGTTTTAAGCAAGAGAATAGACTTAATATTTCTGTGATAATACCTATGCAGCTGACTGCACTTTGGCTTAAATCAGAAATTCCTGAGACTGGGTTGTTGGAAAGGACAAGGTGAGCCAGCTGGCTTAAAGAGCAGGGAGACTACAGGATGTTGACTCTGCCATAGTTTTCTGCAGGAATGTTTCATGAAACTGTTTTGAAAGGCTTAATTAGAAGGCTTCCTAAAGTCACTTTTCCTATAAGCAGCTTGTATGGCTATCATAACAATGCTTGTGAGTAAAAGTACAATTAAGTCTCTCACGCTCTGCTCCATGGACAGTAATGAGAGAATCTATTTAAACTGTTTTGAGGTGCTTGTCCAAAGGGACTTGTTCTTTGGCAGTCAGGCCCTTACCTGAGAAGATTTTAAGCATCTGTTGAAAATTGTTGCAAAGTGAAACTGAACAAAAAATTCTTGCAGTAACCTAAGCACTTTCCAATACATCGGAGGTTCCAAGGTAAAAAGAGATATATTGGAGATGTATAAGAAGAGGTATATTAGAGATTCCAATACAGAAAGCTAAATTGGAAGACAAGTCTGGGAAACTAAAATTAAATGCAATTTGAATGTCGACAGTTTGATGATCATGTGATTTGATGAAGGAAAACTTCCCACATGTAAGTTTATGCCAAAACACTTCTGTCAGTGGTGGGGGCCTTTGCTTCTTTTTCTCTTCTGGTCAGCCTCACCAGCAAGCGTTTTCAAGTTCTTTTTTAAAACATCTATCCATATGTGTCTGATTTGTTTGAACTTATAAGTAATATTTTTCTAAAGCCACCTCTAAATGGGACGTAAGTACACATTATGATATGACAGACTTGGTAATTATTCTGTCTTCAAGATGTTGATGTGGCATAAAAGAAAATAATTTTTAATGTAGGAAATATTTCTGTTGTAAAATACCAAGAGGAAAATTTGAGAACCCTCCATTTGTCTTCAAGGTCTTCTAAGAATACTAGGAAACTTGTACTTTTGCATTAGCTTTTACCACTTAATGAAATTTCAATGAGAAGAGACCATAAAATGCAATGACCTAGAGAAACTTCCAACAGTAGAGTCTGTCTAGTTCAGCATAAAGACTAACTTATATTCATGATGAAGTTTTAAAGCTACATTTATAGTGGAATACCACTTCCTATGTATCATTTATCCTGCACTGTCATATTCTTTTTTTTTTTTTTCTCTTCTCTGGTTTCTAGATGCTTATTTTTTTTGGAAAGAATGTGTTTTTCTGTTCCTCTGTAAAAGATGATGGGCAAACAAGGTGAAGGGCATTGCCAAGGACATCAGACACTTGAACTCAGATGCTAACGGTTAACCCTTGGGAGTGTATATTTGAACAGTAATGTACTCGTACTGTCTATAGGCTGCTACATGATTACAGGAGTGCTGCAGAGAGAGTAAAAGCGAATCATATGGATTCCTGGGTATTTTGTCAAGAAAGACTAAATGCAACCTGCTGTTGCAAGGTCCAATGTGACATTTAAAAAGTTGTTAGTGTGGTGTTGAATATGCATGTGTGTCCTGAATACCCATGCAAGGCACGTTTCATAGGGCATTCTGTTAACAACTACAAAGACATTGTGAGCTGCTTGTTCTGGGAGTCAAAAAAGTTGATTCTTTAAATTGCCTAGAATTTCTAGGGCTGCTCATGGGATTTCCGTAAGCTGCTTCATGGATATGCAGAAGGGAAGAGGGATAGGGAAAAATAGCCAATATTTTGACTGTATAGCGATATCCTATCCTATACAGACAGTAAGGTTTCTCCTAGCAATATTTTTTTCACTGTAAGAATTGGATTTCAGCATAAATGGCTAAATTTTCAGTTAGAGACCTCAGTAATGCTGAACAGTTTTGCATGAACTGGCCTCTAAATCCACATAGTCGGTGAATTGCTTGTGTCTGCTCTAGGTTACTCCTCACCACCATAAACACCAGGTTGACAGCTGGCCAGACGGATCAAGCTGCTTGTTTGTGACTTCTCAGGAAGGACAGTTGAAATGATCCCTATTCCCTACTTTATTGTTCAATAGCACATTGCTATTAAAATATCACTATTATTACACTCAAGGGAACTATGTAGTTATTCAGTGCAGCTGATCTCAAACTGGTCAAGCTAAGGATGCCCCACTAAGGTTCATATTTTAAAAACTTTAGGTATGCCACTAATTAATGTAATCGTAGGCATCAAACTAAATTTATTTCAGCTTTAACTTTATCAATTATAGTAGAACTGGTAAGTTACTTACTGGTAATGTAAGTAGAACTATAGTCTAAGTCACTTTCTTCCTTTATTAAACTTTCTTGAAGGGTTTCTTTATATATGTGTCTCTGTCCAGTATTGGTTTTACCTCTTGTAAAACCTAGCTGCCTTGGAGAATTTACTCATATTTCAAAAGCTTTAGTTTGTATATATATAAAAAAAGAAATTAAATCCTTAAATATATAAAACCCAAATTCCATTTAAGTAATGCTGACTCCACACAGACTGTAGTTAAATGTAAAACAAATTACTTCATTTTATTATTGCTTTTTACAATCCAAATTGCAATACGTAGCTGCAACAAGAAAAGAAAAAAGCATTTTTTTCTCAATAATAAATGTGCTCAAAAGATAACAGCTATAAAGATATTTGAAATTAGCATTCTGCAACTGGACTTACTCCTGTTCTTGTGACAGCCTGGATAATACTAGCATTAACTTTGCATTACCTTTATACCTTGGTTTGTACCTATGTGTCAAAGTGACAATAGTTGTGTTTTCAACTCCCTTCTTTTTTAGCAGGAACTCGGTGATTTCTATCTTCTGCTCTTAATCTTGCCTAATTTTGACTTCATTTTGCCTGCCACAATTGAAATGGGTGCAGAAGGCTTAAATAATGGAGGATGCTCACTGCAGTTGTCTGATGGGAGAATTCTCTTCTTCATAAGGGTCGAGTTCAGATGGAGCAGTGTTAGTTAACTGATGTCTTAAGTATCTACAGCTGTTGACTTTTATAACATATTTTACAGTTGTTTAATTTTATAGTTCGCGCTGCACTATTGTTTAGTTTTGAAAACACAGCTCTTTTTCCTCTTTAAATATTTGCATAATAGGTCACCGCAGTTCCTCCAGCAGGTTTGCTTCTGCAGGGTCAAGAGAGCATTTCTCTGAACAGTGCACTTTCCTGTACCCCTGCTTCTTCAGCCGCTTGCTTGGTAGCCTCACTTTCCATGCTTCTTTGCCTAGGAGCTGGAGAGGAGGAGATACAGAGTGTAAGGCAAGAGGCTACAATTGAACTTTTAAGAAGCCCTGGTTTATAGCAGGCAGGCTAGTCCTAAAAACAATACTTAGAAGTATATGTTAAATCTGTATGCTCATCTGAGCCGGAGTTTTTTACATTTTTTCTGAGTAGTCCCTTGTTTTCTGGCTTCGTGGGGGTCTCTAAAGAAGGCAGACACAGTGAGCAAGGCCTTGATACTCTGGTAAAGAATAACTTCTCTTAAATTTGCAGCATCAAAATGAATGTAGCTAATTGTGAGATAAAACATTATATGATGTAAGTGTATCCAGGTTTAATATAACAAAAGTAAGGCCCTCAGATGATTGTGTATTTCCTCTGTTGAACAGAAAAGCCACTAGCTTGTGACTCGCTGCCCAGTTTTCTACAGGGCACCTGGCAGCATGGACTGCGATGTGTAGCTGCAGTTCAGCTGGTAGTGGCTCAGAGACATCTCAGACTCTGAAGTTGCTCAAAATCTCTCACTAGTATTCTGTAAGGTAATTTCTGTGATAGTGGTATTAACCCACCCAACACAGTATGCTTTATAACTCATCCAAGTGAGAAAAAAAAAATAAATAAAAAAATGCAAGCTGTTAGATGTCCAGTCAAAAGTGCAGTGTAAATACAACAAGTGTAAAATCGCCTCCTGTGAGCTACAGAGCCAGGAACACAGTAGTAATTTTTCAGGATAACTGTAATTCCTCTCACGTTGATTTACCATTTACAAGATGCTTGTGGTGTAATTTGAGAAGAGAGAAATGCATAGTTCAGTTGGACAAACGAACATAGATTTTCCTCTCCAAGCTGAGCATTCTACATGATTCCTTAGTTCATTTTGTTCCAAGTTTTGCATTTATCAATGATGTTTGTCACTGAAAAAAATTTCTTGTAGCTTCCTTGTTCCAGCTTCTTTTACTTCTTATTGCACTTACTGTCCCCTCCATTTTTCACCCCCAGCTCCAGAGTTATTTGGGGGTTTTGTGGGTTTGTTTTGTATTGGGGGTTTTTTTTATGTAAAACTTGAAAGCCTGTATTGTACAAACTCTAGTCTTTTGGGGATGATAACAATGTCTTTGACAGAGACATCCCACTTCAGTATTTTATGCTCGTGCTTGGACAATTCCTAGTGTAACAGCTGATTTTGCTGTTGGCTGTGGATATAGTAGAGATGGGCATCTTACATCATCATCTGTGATATGACAGTTTCGAACTGCAGATCATGAGTTGCAAGTGACTTGGGTGCACACATGTGGCCTTGAAATGATCCATGACTTCCAGCTGAAGCTGGCTGATCTTGTCACAGAATCACAGAATCCTAGGGGTTAGAAGGGACCTCGAAGGATCATCTAGTCCAACCGCGCTGCCAGAGCAGGGTCACCTAGAGTACATCACACAGGAACGCATCCAGGCGGGGTTTGAATGTCTCCAGAGAAGGAGACTCCACAACCTCTCTGGGCAGCCTGTTCCAGTGCTCCGTCACTCTCACAGTGAAAAAGTTTCTCATGATATTCACATGGAACCTCCTATGCTCCAGTTTGCAACCATTGCCCCTTGTCCTATCATTGGTCATTACTGTAAAAAGCTTTGCTCCATCGTCCTGACATTCACCCTTTACATATTTGTAAACATGGATGAGGTCACCCCTCAGTCTCCTTTTCTCCAAGCTAAAGAGACCCAGCTCCCTCAGCCTTTCCTCATAAGGGAGATGTTCCACTCCCTTAATCATCTTAGTGGCTCTGCGCTGGACTCTCTCAAGCAGTTCCATGTCCTTCTTGAACTGTGGGGCCCAGAACTGGACACAATACTCCAGATGTGGCCTCACCAAGGCAGAATAGAGGGGGAGGAGAACCTCTCTTGACCTACTAACCACCCCCTTTCTAATGCACCCCAGGATGCCATTGGCCTTCTTGGCCACAAGGGCACATTGCTGGCTCATGGTCATCCTCCTGTCCACCAGGACCCCCAGGTCCCTTTCTCCTACACTGCTCTCCAGCAGGTCAGCCCCCAGCCTGTACTGGTGCATGGTGTTGTTCTTCCCCAGATGCAAAACTCTGCACTTGCCCTTGTTGAATTTCATTAAGTTTCTCCCCGCCCAACTCTCCAGCCTATCAAGGTCTTGTTGAATGGCAGCACAACCCTCTGGTGTGTCAGCCACTCCTCCCAGCTTAGTGTCATCAGCAAACTTGCTGAGGATACATTCTGTACCCTCATCCAGGTCGTTGATGAAGATATTGAACAACACCGGTCCCAGTACCGACCCCTGAGGCACTCCACTAGTCACAGACCCCCAACTAGATTCTGTCCCATTGACTACAACTCTCTGACTTCTTCCCTTTAACCAGTTCTTGATCCACCTCACTACCTGATCACCAAACCCATACTTTATCAGCTTATCTACGAGGATGCTGTGGGAGACAGTGTCAAATGCTTTACTGAAATCGAGATAAACCACATCTACCGCTCTACCATCATCTATCCACCTAGTTATTTCCTCATAGAAGGCTATAAGGTTGGTCAAACATGACTTACCCTTGGTAAAGCCGTGTTGACTGCAAAAGCCATGTTGTCCTCTTCCCCCAGTCCCTTTTGTTAAGGAATAAAAGCTTGACTTGCTTCAAATAGTGTCAATACCCAGTGTACTGAGCTCTTTCAATAACTTGCCTACTTTCATTTCTATCAAAATAGGAGGTGATCTGTTAATAATCCAGGTGGATCCTACTGCACTTGGATGCAATGACAGCAGCAGCTGTGGAGAGCTGTGTGTTGGATAACTTGGATAACTTCCCTGAGAATTTTGTACCAAGTTGCTCCTGACTCCTTGAGCCCCATGCTAACAGGTTTCACAGGAACTCTTTGGTCCTCACTTTTCAATAACAGCATTGGCATTACTGTATGTAGATAATATAGGAATCCTTTGACAAAAATGTCCCTGTCGTAAAACCAGGCAGACCTCGCTTTCTCAGAAAGAATATGAAATCATAGTAGCTATCTTTCTGGAGGGCACCATTCCCGTCCTCTTCAGCATGCTGAGACTAGATGTTTTTAAAATGAAATAGCATGAATTGATAATTTGAGATTTGTGCTAAGCATCTGATAGTTTCCTTCTCTGTTGAAAATTGGGGTGGGGGGAGATTGAGTTGAGGCTTTGGATGTTCCTAGTATGTCTTTGTATTCTGACATTGTTGCCTCCTTTGTGTAGAGCAAATTACAACTGATGTCCTTTGAGCTGTCATTGGCTTTGGGCACCTGTAGAAATTTTACATGTTTCTCAAACTCCTGTTCTCATGTTAATTCTATGCAGTCCAACCTGTTTTAAGCAAAAGATGAAAAGGAGGATTTTTTTCTTGTTTGTCCCAACATCCAAACTGAGAATAGGAGAAATATACAATGAATCGCAAAACAGACAATTCTCCATTTCCCTCAGTCTGTCCAGCCCATACAGACAGAGAGGCAATGACTGAGGCTGAAGTTCAGAGCTTTTTCCTGTCTTAAGGATTTGTTTCTGTGTGGGATGCCTGAAGATGATGCCAAATATGTTCTAACAGATTTTTGAGGCTCTAATGGGTATCTCTAGGTTTGCTTATGATAAAATTGTTCATTTTTATTCAGGGAAGAACTCAAAATAAGGGAAACACTGTGCTTGACCATAACGTACCTACAGTACAGTGCCTCTTAATGTATCGCATAGTTTTGAGATGGAGAGCAGTGTTTGACACTTGGGGTTCCACTTCTGAATTAATAATGTACTGAGCTAATAAATAGTTCTGTTAATAGATTTGGTATGGCAGGTCTAGTAAGAGTATCATATCATCCTGAGCTTGACAGGCTTAGCAAAATGCGGCATATTTCATGAAAGCGTAAGCTTTGCAGAAATGTAAAAGTTGCTCTTCTGAGGGCCAAACAACTTCAGTATCTCATTTAGATGAGCAGTGGAGCTAAGGAAGAGGTTGAATGTCATGTGCTGGAATTCATCTCTTCAGTGATCGTATAAAAATCTTCCACAACTGAACGTGTCTAATGTCAGGGGTAGATGGTTTCCTTTGCTGATTGAGAAGCCCATCCCACAATACTGTGATTTGATTCATTCAGTTGTGCTGACACACCTGCTGTGTTGCTGTAGATTGCATCGCCAAAGCCTTTATTTTCATGATGGTAGTTCTAAGCAGCTCTGGGAGACAACTGACTCAAGTCCTGTCTCCATGTCTTGCTGGGTGCAAGGGAGTGCAGCTAGTGAGTTGGAAGATACTCATGCAACCATGTCACTTCTGTGCCATAAACACATATGCTCTGTGAGCAGCAATGACTGGGGATGTCCAGGAGTCCCCTTGTTGCTTCCCTTTAGACGCCAGGAGGATTTCAAGTAATTGCAAACTTGTAATGCAGCTGTATGTATCTCAGGCCATACAACTGAATAATCAGCCTATAAACAGTGTTCGGTTAGCTAAATCTCTTTCATATTAGATGATAAGCTTATACTCTAATGTGTATTAGAAAGTTTGCTGCTTTGTTGGCTCATGTAAACACTGTACATTTGCCTTGGCATCAGGATCAATTCTGCATGCAGCACTGGGCATGTGAAATCAAAACCTGGCTTTTGTGCTTAGACTCATCTTGGGAATGCAAAATTCTTGAACACTTTATCCTGTAATTGCAAAGGGATAGAAGGCTAATGTTGATTTATTTCCTCATTTCTAATTCTATAAAGGATTTTTCTTGAATTCACTACAAGTTTGTCTGGCTTAAAGAGCTTGTTTACAGGTTGGCACACTTTTTTCTATTTATTTTTTTTTTTTTTTTACCTTTTAGTCTATGAACTAGTAACACTACTTCATTGGGCTCTTAAAATTCAAGTCTGTTACTATTTATATTAAGCTTCTTCCAGGTCTTTTACTGTCCTTACTGCCTACTATGTGCTTGAAGCTATGAGGTTTAAGCAGGATACCAAACAGACCTGCCAAGACAAACTGCATATGAACTGTAAGTCATTATCTTTTCTTTAACTCATCCGGAATCCCTCAGTGAGTACACTGGTTTATGCTATGTGTGTGATATTTTCATTTTATAGATATTAGAAAAATAGGAATAAGAGAGAATCTTTCCGTTCAGAAGACAGAAGCCAACCATGCAACTGGTGGTGCTTCGGAAGCTGCCATGGTTTCAGGGCTGCTCTTGCATTTTTGCATCCTGTTTTAGTTGCCAGTTTCATGCTGGAGGTCCTGCCAGAGTTTTGTTTCCCCTGTTGTACTGCTGCCTTTCTGAGAAACAGGCTGGAATACAAGAAAAAAGCATGAATTGCAAATGCATGCTGTAGTTCAAAGTTATCTAATGTGGCAGAACTCCTGTGCACTTCATCCTTTTGAAGCTCGTTTACTTAAGTTTTGTTTGATGTGAAACTGTCTTTTTAAATAGCATTTTAAAATTTAAATTTCTGTTTGAAGAAATGGGACCATCTCTGCAGGTTACTTAAGAGCTTTAAGCTGATAGACTGCTGTAAGGCAGTACAACTACAGTGATTTTTAAAATCAAATCAAGTATTTATTTCATAATGTATCTCGGACGGATTGAAACTTCTGTTAATCGTAAGTAATTACTGCAACACTTCACACAATTAGCTTCAAACTTTCAGGTCAACAGAATAATTACATAAAAAGGTGAATCTGTTTTTCAGCTCCCATTTAAGTGGAAGAATAAATTAGACTAAACAGATACCATAGATTTTATTTGGTGGAGAGGAGATTTATGGTCTGTTATTTTATTGAATCACAATTTCATGTGCACCTGTTTAAAGGAATGCAGAGTAGATGTGAATATCCATTTTGATTTTCTCTGTTTCAAATATTGTTCTGGTAACTGCTTCTAGATAAATTAGCAAAACGTAAAATATGCTAAATACTTCAGATCAAGTGAAGACAATATAAGGTATAACTTTTTTTTAAGTCATTTAATTCTGCTGTAAGTAAACACACCTTTCTCTCACCGTTCTTCTTACTTTCCCTTACATGTAAGGTCCAACATCACCCAAGAGAGAAAATACTCTAGAAGTAACTTATGTTAAAGTTTATCCTATCTTAACAAATACTATAGTTGTTTCTAAGACTTTTTAATAGTATGTGGTGTTTGAATTTTTTTCATCAAGCAAAGGACCAAGGATTTTGTATGGAGTCTAAATAAAAATTGGTTAGGATTGGCAATGTGAGGAAATATTTTGGTTTTGTTTTATAGTTTCATAGTGGGCATTCTTTTATGCAACAATGTTCATTAGATTAATTAAATACTAAGTTGTACACATATCTTTTAAATCTGAATTGTGTATAGCAATTCAACACAAACACTTGTGTTGTTGAAAAATATTTTGACCCTCAAGCAGCCTGCGAGCCTCAAGCTTTTGGAGTGCAGAAAGGTCCAGTATTGCCCATTCTTTGCTTTATTCTTCTACTGAAATATTTTCTTTTGTTTTATGTGCCTTCACTAATTTCAACCTCTGTACTTTCCTTTAAGAAACAATGAGGAATTACATTATAGTTTTGTGTTAATATGTTGAGAATTATTTTTTTCCAATGGTTAGAATCTGCTCCTGGTCATACAGAGATAGCTAATGCATTTCTAATGGTAACAGTGTGTCTCTGAGCTGCTGATACTGTGAGAAGAGCCATTTCTTGCTATGGCTGACCTGCTGGAGAGCAGTGTAGGAGAAAGGGACCTGGGGGTCCTGGTGGACAGGAGGATGGCCATGAGCCAGCAATGTGCCCTTGTGGCCAAGAAGGCCAATGGCATCCTGGGGTGCATTAGAAAGGGGGTGGTTAGTAGGTCGAGAGAGGTTCTCCTCCCCCTCTATTCTGCCCTAGTGAGGCCACATCTGGAGTATTGTGTCCAGTTCTGGGCCCCACAGTTCAAGAAGGACATGGAACTGCTTGAGAGAGTCCAGCGCAGAGCCACTAAGATGATTAAGGGAGTGGAACATCTCCCTTATGAGGAAAGGCTGAGGAGGCTGGGTCTCTTTAGCTTGGAGAAAAGGAGACTGAGGGGTGACCTCATCCATGTTTACAAATATGTAAAGGGTGAGTGTCAGGACGATAGAGCCAAGCTTTTTACAGTGACGACTAATGATAGGACAAGGGGCAATGGTTGTAAACTGGAGCATAGGAGGTTCCATGTAAATATCAGGAAAAACTTTTTCACTGTGAGAGTGACAGAGCACTGGAACAGGCTGCCCAGAGAGGTTGTGGAGTCTCCTTCGCTGGAGACATTCAAAACCCGCCTGGATGCATTCCTGTGTGATGTACTCTAGGTGACCCTGCTCTGGCAGGGGGGTTGGACTAGATGATCCTTCGAGGTCCCTTCCAACCCTAGAATTCTGTGATTCTGTGATTTTATTGAATCACATTGACCACTGGAATTGGAAAAAAAATAAAATCCCATTTTTTATGGAAAATTGGGTGGGTTTCGAGAGGATCAAGCTGGGCTCTTTTCAGTGATGCCAACCAACAGAACAAGAGGCAATGGGCAGAAACTGATGCACAGGAATTTCCACCTGAACATGAGGAAGAACTTCTTTACTGTGCGAGTTCTTGCACACTGGAACAGGTTGCCCAGAGAGGTTGTGGAGTCTCCCTCACTGGAGATGTTCAAGAACCATCTGGATGCAGTCCTGTGCCATGTGCTCTAGGATGACCCTGCATGGGCAGGGGGATTGGACCAGATGACTCACTGTTGTCCTTTCCAACCTTACTGATTCTGTGAAAAGACTCCAAGATCTTACCAATGACTGCCACACATGAGCAGAACTAAACTTCATCCTTCTTGAAGGTTTGATGGAAATCTTACAGGTTGCTTTTACAGACCTTTGAATTCAGTGGTTTGGTATATTTAAATGCCAGCTTTACACTTTTTAAAATTAGGAAAAGCATCTGGTTTAGTATATGAAGTTGATTCAGCCTGAACACACCTTTGTTTGGTCAAGTGCTGGTACGCTAATTAAATTAAAGCTTCCATTCATCTTGCCAGCCATGTCTGGCATGGTTCAAGATGCCTGACATACTAGCTTTAACATTGTCTCTGGTAATCTAAAGGAGTAGAACTACATATTTAAAAAGCTGTTATGAAATACACTGTTTTATAGTTTATTGTAATAGGATGCTGGTGCTTCCCTATAAAATCTTGTCTTTGCAAATTTTTTGGTTTTTTGGGCAGTCAGTGCCAGGTGCAGTAACACTAAATATTTTCCGAGTGCAGCTAACCAAAAGGCCTTTATGTCTATTTTTGTGCTAGTAAATCCAGTTCTTCATTTATTTTCGTAAGTATTTATAGGTGTCGCAAGACTCTTTGCTTAGTTATTTTCCCTGCCATAGAAAATCCTATGTGGAGAACAAGAACAGTGTTTTTACTGCGTTGAGAGAATTTCCTGCTTAAGTGGTTGCCTAGGATGTCCTACCTGGCTGTTAATATACTAAAAAATATTGCTAATTCTACTGCAGCGTGTTTTTCTTCTTTTTTTTTAAAAAAAAAAAAAAAGAAAAAAAGAATTTATCTAATGCTGATTAGATCTATCCAGAAAATTGGGAATGCAAACAGACTTCTTGATTATTTTTTTTTCCTCTCCCAGAACTACAGGTATCTATCTATTCCAGTAGCCAGTTTTGAGTATTTTTCACTTGTAGCAAATTTCATAGCATTATTTACATGATGTGTCTGCTGCTCTGTTGATTCTTTCTTGCATTAATTAAAACAACTGAAAGTTTGTGTTAGAGGTATGGAGGAAAAACGCTGCCCTAAGTATACAGTTAGAGTTCGGGTACAATTGATATGAAGATAATGCAAAATGTCTTCTGTATTCTCAAATTCCTGTGCTGCCTGCAGATGTAATTTTAAGCAATCTGCACAATGAGTATACCTAAGATTAAAAGCTTTGTTTTGTTTGTTTGACTTTTTTAGTGTAAGCCTTTCCTTCCTAGGTTGTTGGCTTAGCTTGTGATACAAATACTGTACTATACAATTAGTGCATTTGTTTGTACGTATTTTCAAAATTACTTCATCTGGGAGGTGGTGCTTTCTTTTCTTGAAAGGGTGTGATTTCCAAAATCTGCCCAGTACCAGCGACTCAAATCCCTGACAGCACGGATATTTCTATCTTGTCTGTCTTCCTTCAGATGATTTGCCTCAGCCCTTGCCTCTCTCTCAGTTCAGCTATTTCTGTGGCTGTGCCATAAAACTTGTTTGGGTTAAAAAGAAAGCAAAAGCAATGAGCCAGCAGGGATGGGTCTTCCTGTGTTGGCTCTGATGCCAGT
The DNA here is from genome assembly GCA_013398125.1 of Aegotheles bennettii. Taxonomy (NCBI): domain Eukaryota; kingdom Metazoa; phylum Chordata; class Aves; order Caprimulgiformes; family Aegothelidae; genus Aegotheles; species Aegotheles bennettii. Next base: position 47,477 of record VZRW01004220.1, on the reverse strand, counting down.
TCAAACATTTTGGGAACCAAGGATGTCAGATAATAGACCTCCAGGAGCCTCTGTTTATGAGTGCTGTGGGAGTGGGACTTTTTAAACAGCAGTAATTAATGGGCTGCTGCAAATGGGTCAGCTTTCACATTGTAAAATGTGGAGCCGCATAGGTGGAAGCAGAGGAAATGTGTGCTTGCTCTTAAGAAACCAAACCCCTTTCTGGTGATTAAGCAGAATAGTTTACCTTAAGCTTGTGTTCCTTCTTTTCTCTCTTTGAAGGACACCTCTTCTTACATCCCTATAGATACTAATCCTGGGATTTTAGTACTGAAATATAAGTAATCAACTTTTTCTAAGGGAGCATATGACTAGGACAGTTACTGGAGGGGTTATTCTATGCTATGAAAGCAAACTGGACAAGGAAACTGCATTTGACTATATGAAGTACAAACTTGCAAGAAGAAGAAATAAAATAAAGGCATTGAAGTGTTTAATTTCAAACCCCACTGGCATTTCTCATTGAAAAATTCTGCTTCATCATGTGCTTTTTTTACTTTACAGAGAGAACCAAGAAAACCTTTCTTCACCTTTCTCATGCCTATACCGTTTACAAGCTAATGCTTGTGCCGTAAGCGCAGGCAGTTTGTTGGGTCTGTCAGCTGTGATCACTCCTCACATGAGATCCTGCCCGTGTCAAAAACCAAAACAGAGCCTTTTTGGAAAGGGAAGTTCTTCATCAAGATGAAACTTGTACGACTGCAGCAATCACGTGGGGTTGGAGCCTGCCAGAGCCTGGGAGTAGCACATCACAAGGGTTGACTTTATAGGAACAACAACACAGTTGCTAAGGAGCAGATAATTAAACCAGTCTATTAATCTTGAAGTGCCTACAACTGGATTTGTTCAAAGGCAGCAGCCTTTTAAAGCTGGTACTTCAAACTGCATTGCAAATGTGCACAATTGGAAGTCTTGTGTGACCAAAGCTGCTTTTGCTTCTTGTCTTGGGGCTGTTAATTGGTGCAGAAGAAGTTTGTCTCACTGCCTAGGGTAAATGTGAAGGCTCATCCTTAAACCAAGGTGAGCTGTGGCAGGAAGATAGCACCAACAGTGCTGTGCTAAACACCAAACTATGTGATTCAGAATGTATGTGAAAGGGAAGTTGAAATGCATTGGAAAGCAACAGCAAATAGATCCCAACTGTTCTTTTTTTTTCCTACTTATGGAAACTCTGTATCCTGGTTGTACTATCTGTATTTCTTAGGCCCGACCACCAGACAGTATAGATTTGATCTGAATAGGCTTGAACACACAATTAATTTTTGTCAAATTAGCCACAGTTAATAATATATAGCTAATAAACAACATTATATCTAATCTCACTAACTCTTTGACATTAATAAGCTTTATTCTTGCTCTTCACTAGTGCAATGAGTTCATGGTGAACATGATTTAGTTGGGATGTCTTTTATTGGAATACCTTCTACTGAAATCCCTACTGTCCAACTTCATCATTAACCATGGCTTTCCTACGTTTTCTTGCTTCGTATAACTTGTGGCAAGGAAGGTGCTATCAATCTGGGTTTAGGGAGCTATTTGTCAGTGTGCTGTGACAACTGCTTAAGTCTGTCTGTATGCTACAATAATATGAGCCACAAGAGATGATTTCATTAGCCTAGGGGCTAGCTACATAGTAGATCAGTGGGTGGAAGACTGATCACAATCTAACAAAGCTGGCTGTAGGATCATTTGATAAAAGAGAATAAAGGTTGCGTTTAAAAAAAAAAATAATTCCCTGGAAGCCATATATAAGGAGACTCTGTAAAGAAACCTAGATACAGTAAAGTTTTTCTCTGCAATAGGGTACTTTGATGTTTGGCCAATTTGATACACTGATCCAGAGAATGCTCTACTATTAAGGAAAGTAAAGCAAAAAATTGTATAGACTGGGTTAAAAAAATTCCATTTCTTGAAACTAGTCACAGTAAAAACTCCTTTTAGCCACCATGTCTCTGCAGAGGTAGTCTTCAGTTTTGATTTTTCCACTGGTGGAGTGCTTAGAGAATTCTTAAGATAACTGTGAATCCTAAATCAGAAGCAATTGCTTTGTCCTACTTCAGCTAAGGAATAAAAAACCCTCTCCTCTTCCATCTCTCCTGGATGCAGAAGCTTGAGAGCATAGGGCCAACACTGTGGGAACAGAAACCAGCAGTCTGGCAGCCTTCAGGAGGAACTTGGCTGAGGAGTGGGTAGATTAGTTGAATAAAGCAAAATCTTCCAAGTTTGAATCCCAAATCCATAAATAGTACAGGTTATCGGCTTGTGTCATGTGCTTTGTTTCTTGTGATTTTTTTTCTTCCAAGTTGAGGAGATGTACAAAGTAACCTTAATAAGGACCTGTTTACAGAGAACTTGTAGCTATGAATAAATAAGCATGTCCCTCTGCTGGAAGTGAAACCAGTATCCAACAGTTTAGCAAAAAGAATGTTTGGATCAACTCAATCAATTACCTCAACAAAGTAAGTGAGGGAAAATTATATAGAGCGTGTGGCTCTACCCTTCAAAATTCATATTCAAAGCAGTAGATTATTTATTATTTTTTAATTTAGAATGACTTGTATTAATCTTATTCACAAATATCACCCTTGTCTGTCTTCCCCCCACCCCATGAAGCAGACACTTATTCCAAATACAGTGCAGTTTATTGTTGTTGGTTCTGAATACCCAGTAGTACATCTCATAGGTATAAACAAATATGCCTGGAGGCCCTCAGTATTATTCAGATAAACACAAGGGAAGAAAGAACACTACCCTGTGAAAACTTAAGGTGTAGCTTACATTTATATGTGTTAATAAATGAGACACTATAGCAAGCATGAAGTGAGACTTGCAGGTAGTTTCATGGAAGGTATGAAAATGGCAATTTTCTGTCTAATCATTTATAATTACTAGTTGGAACTGTCAATCCAGTAATTTTTAGCTCTGCCTTGCTATAGTGAGTGAACCTAGAAAATACAGAACAAACAGTCTTTTGTGTCATTGAATAAAATAAAATAAAAAGTTAAAAAATCGGTAATTATACATGAATTTTTTCTTGTTTTCAGTCCCAGCTCCTGGGCAAGTAATGAAGCTCCAGCTACTCCTGTCAAACGGGTTGGTGAGAGCAATCCTTTCTTCTGTCACTCTGTATCTACTTTTGGTCATTGTTTATCACCTGTCAGTTCTCCATGAAGATTCCTTACAACAGAAATACTCAAATTCTGAAAGAAAGTATGCATAGTAGTGACATAACTGAACAATTGTTCATTTGGAAATGGAAACAGAACCTCAGAATAACTACAGATCTAAAATGCTGCTGTGTTCTTGATTTATGCTTGAAATCAACATTCAGACAGCTTTTGTTTTCTAAGCGCGATCAGACATATTCCCTAACATTTGGTCTCAGCTTGCTGCTGACTAAGTGAAGACTGACTTGTTAGCCAAGGAAGAAATACTTCACCAGGAGGAGTATAGCCTAGGCTTTGGAAAAACTCCGTAGCTTGTTGATCAAGACACTTGTCAGTTCCATTTTTCTATTGAGTTAAAGAAGATCCCAAAGCTGATCTCATCAAACAAGTGTCCAAAACCCTTATGACTGACACAGTAAGAGACAGCAATAGAAGACATGACTGTTTTTCAGTGGAAAAGAATGACTAATGTGGCCTGTTACAGAAAAAGAGTGGATTTAATTCCCTGATGAAAATCAATTCATTATTCCTTGTTTTTTTTCCTATTGTTTTTGGTTTTCAACATCATGAACGTGAATGTTGCAGTTAAATAACAATTGGGCAGATGAATTGGGAAGAAAACAAGAATATAAACCAAGCTGTTCTTAAATGTGACTTTCGGAATTAATGTCAGTGACATTGGGTTTGAGTTGTGGCCACCCATCTTAAGCAAAAAAAAGGATTTTGACTCTTTTTGTTGGAAATGTAGTCTTGTAGCACATCCATGGTGCTTTAGGAATCAGGTGAAACATGAATGTGCTTCTGACCTATAAAACTTAAATATGTAAGTTAAGAAACTTACTACATAAGAGAAACCAAACGGAGAGAGACTGGTGTGTTGCAAAACTGATGCTGACAGCCAGTAAAGGTAAGCACTGGAGAAAAAAAAGATGAGGACAAAAACTGTAGTGTTAAAGGAAGCACAGGTTTTTCTGTAGAAGAAAAAATCTGGAGTCAGTTTATATAGCTGAAAATCAAGTGGTAAATGGTTGTACTGGGACTCATATAAAGGTAGCCTCAGATGGTAATTCACTGTGGCATGGTACTACTTTTCCCTGTTTGATTCATCAGAATCTCCCTTAGGAAATTCATGGGAGGTAAGAGAATAATTTTACTTCTTAGGAAAATGTTAAAAAAAGCACTGTGTAATGTGCTCATTAGCAGAAGAAAAGAAACAAAACAAACAAGCTATAACTCATGCAGGCCACAGTCCAGATATCTACGAACATTCTTCACAGTAATTTGAATTTCTTCCCACTAGTTTGCTACTTAGTTATATCTAAATTAATATTGCCTTATTTTTTTTCTTGTCATTGTTGATTTAAATTTGTATGTATGAAATCAATGTGATTGTGTTACTTGCAAAAACCAGATGATTGCATTTCATCCATGGGTGAAACTTCTTATGTAATTTTAGCTCTGCTATAATATACCCCTACATGAAATTTTCCTCATCACCCGGTGAAGACCCTGTCCTGAAGACTTCTATAAAGCCAGGTTTAGTTAATTTTACTAATAGATAGATAATCAAATTTCATGCAGATCAAGAAAGTTATTTATGTTCTACAGGTGAAAAAATTTGGTCAAGGACAAAAATTTGCATGGGATTAAGCAATTAAGAAGTAGAACTGAGACAGTAACTGCGTACTCCCAGCTCCAGTCTTTCTGTTAAGCCCTTTTGCTTATATGCTTGTATGTGGTGCTCTATGGAGAAAAGGGGAAGGGGCTGGCAGAAAACAAACAATAGGATATTGTATTTGAGATCGAGGACTTGGAGAAGGATGACTGCTCTGCAAGTTATGGAGGAGGCTGACAGTTTTTTGTTATCAAATTCAGGAAGAGGTATGTTTCTTCTCAAGGAGGCATTTTATTACTGATTATTTTTATTTTTATTTTTTTTTATTCCCCCACCAAGGGTGCCAAGATAATTGCAGGGCACAGAGAGGCAAAGCTTGATCTCAATTCATGATCTGCTACACAAAAAATTTGCTTCCCTCCTGTTCGCCATTTTATCCATGAGCACAGTGCTGCATCAGTGGTGGCCAGGTCAAGTATATCAGGAGAAGGTCTCTCTTGGACTTCATACTCTGGAAAGTGCAATTCTATACTTGTCCCCAGATAAGCTCTGTTTGACTTGTACCAAGGTTACTAAGTCTTTGATAGACTTCTGTATTGCAATTACAAACTTTTAGCCATTGTTTTACTGTGGCTTTGGTTTGTTTTAGTTCTGTAGAGTTTCTTATAATGCAAATAGGCACCCTAAGCCTAATTTTTTCAAAAAAGTTGTGTCCACCAGTTAGCTGCAGAATCAAATCCAGGAAGCAGACTTTATTTCTGCACCTTATCAGCAGAGGAAATGGTGGGTGAAATATGTACTGCTATGGACAGCAGGAGCAATTTGTAAGAGGCCTGAACAAGTCATTCCTATGGAGAAGGTGTTGCAGGTCTGGACTTCAAAGATAACTGTGTCTCTTTAGGACTAATATGTGAGAAATGGAACTCCTAATGGCAGATCAGCCTACATCCATGACTACTAGGCTAATCTGTCTGTTGTGGTGGCTGAGATTTTTCAAGTTTTCAGAGTCTGCTTTATTCCAAAAGGAGTGGGAATGAGCAATAAGAGCTGGGATATGGATACAGGCTTAGGACCAATATGGCATGCTCAGATTTTAATTTTGTTCATTAGCTTTATTTCAACCTAGACTAAAACATTGGTAGGATTGCTCCATACTATAGGAGTATTTTTCAGTAATGAACTCAGCTGAAGATTTCAGTTTTTTAAAGGCAGCTGTACGTATTAGAAATGTTCAGGACATGTGGGCATGATATACAGGATGAAAATGTTCTCTGTTTTCTCCCCATTGTGGTTAAGTCCCCAGTTATTGCCAAGGCAACAGGGATGGTTTTTCCTGTATCTTATAGGATTGCTAGTGGAAATGCAGATGGCACACTAGAGAACTGTTCTACAAAAGATGCAGTACAGAGCAGAGGAGGAGTGTTGATAAGGTCTGTTGGCTGTGTCTTGGACTATGTTGATGTAAATTGGTTTCTAGATTGTTCAAGAGATCGAGTGAAGTCATGTTTGTGACAGCTGATCAGTCTAGCAGTGACTGTTGGGTGTTTTCTTTTTAATATAATTATTTTTAAATCTCATAATTCTATAAAACTATTTATGTCCTGCAATTTATCACTTGGTGTTGGCCTCATTTGGATTCATAAGAGACTGTGCTAGACCCACAGACATCCCTACTGGCTTTCAAAGTTCTGCCTTTTTATTTTGTGAGTATATTCAACGTTGTTTCTGACCCAAGATAATCTAGTTAGGAGGTACCATATGTGGAGGTTTTTTTAGCAGTACTTCAGAGATCATGATGTGTTTTGTGAGCCAGGCAAGAGCTGAAAGGCTGAAGTCTCTGAATCCATAAACATGGCAGAAGGTCAAATAGGGAGTGCTGAGCTAAGCCATTGGTAAATCATTCTGCTAATCTTGAAATTGTCTCATCTGGAGGAGGTACTTCTGAGAAATGAAGAATAGTGTTTGGTGTGGGAAGTTAAACTCATGTTACTCTTCTGTCTCGCTTAAAATAAACAATTACATTCAAAAGTCAGGCCCAGTTCTTCACCCATTTATATATGACTGGCAAGCTATCATTTTGGCCTTCTAAGAGTAAGCTCTAGAAGAAGCTCTTAACTGTAAAATTGTTCAGGTATAAAGTGTGATTTCATGAAGCACTCACTAAAAAAATAAATGAAAAAAAATCCTTTTTTTTTATCCCAAGTTCTTCTGCCAGTTGAGGTTTGACTTAGATGTAATCAGTGTCTTGATAAAGCAATAGCAACTTCATTTTCACCACTGAAAAATCTAGAATTTTCCGAATGAGGAGGAAATGAAATGACTTAAGAATAAAAAATCAGGAACTCTGACACTGGTTCAGGTGCTTTGCCAAGTGACCTAGCTTAAAGAAATATAGTTTTATTGCCAAGGAAAAAGCAGTTCATTTATGAAGTTGAAATAAAGAGGTTTAAAATGCCCAAGTATTAAAATATGGATGCCAAATGCAGTTTTGGCCAAGATGTAAATAACACCCTGAAATCTGGTTTGAAACTAGTTTACAGCTTTTGGTGCTGTCACTTGTTACCTTGATCATAAATTTTATGTTTCGTTTTTTTCTCTGCTTGTTCCATCCCCCTTCTTTCTTGTAACACTCTTACCCTTCTTTCCTCAAGAAAAAAAAGTACTTGTGTATATTTTTATTAATTTTCTATGTATATTGCCAAATTCACCTTCATATTACCTCTGGAAGTTAGAGAAGTAGGCATTAATAGATTGTACTCTGAATTTATTTGAATTTTCTGTAGAATTACTCTTTGATTAAGATGTATTTTAATGTCTGGAGGGTATTTCTAACAGCATTAGTAAGTAGGAAATTCAAGTAATTTTTAGGTCAAATTATATACATAACTTGTATTCTTACTTGGGTACCTAAACTGCACTTTTCCAGTAGCAAAGCTTCAAACACTTTCATCTACCAGTCTTACCATTGCCTTCTGTATTGCCTCATTTGGTACAGTCAGTTTTCTTCATCAGAAATTAATTAAAAATAATATAGGGGAAGGCCAGTTAGGAGAAATGGGAATTTTCATTATTTTTTGAGAGGAGCTAGAGTAATCTATGCTTAACAGAGCAAAATGTTCCTTGAGAGGATATAGGATTGCTTTCTGTAGAAAGATGCTTGCAGGAGTGCATAATGTTTATTTAGAGGATACTGATTGAATGGGATAAGTTTCAACCAGAAACTAGAGGGTGGCTTCTTGCTATCCAAGGATTGAAATTCTAAGATACCATTCCCAATATTGCAGTAGAATAGAAGAACCCAGAGTAATTAAAATATGGGGAGTTTTAGTAGAAAGGATCCTAGAACAGCATTTGGGTTATTTTAGGCTTGAAAATGCGTGAGTGTAATAGAAATATCCCTAGTGAGCCACCAAATGAATTTTGAAGGAAGTTCTCTTCCTGGCATAGTTTTCTGAACTGTGTTGGTTTGATTCTGTTCTTCAGCTGTTTCGCTGATCACCTGAGGGGACCAGGAAGAAACTTTCCCTGTTCTCCTTCAGTGCTTGGTCTGACTCTTACTCCCATTCCGTAGCTTGGAGATCTTTTCTGGTCTTCCCCTAAACTTAGATTGAATTTGGAATTTCATCAGGGTATTGTAATGAGCAACTTCCGAAGTGACTGGCTAAGACTGAGGAAGGAAGCGATAAACTGTCTGTCAACATTACAATCAGGATCGCCTTTGAATTCAGGCTGAAGTTCTGCATCTTGTATTTCCTTGTCTCTCTTTGGACTTCCATGAGGTAACCCCTTCCTTGGACTACCTGCATACACGTGCCCTCAGTAGATTTTGTGCCATTTTCCAGGATCCTAGAAATAGCAGTATCTTTGTTTAGTCATTCTACTTGAAGTCATTATTTTAAGGCTTTTGTTTTCATACAGAAGGTCTTAAGTTGGTTGTTTTGTTTTGGTTTTTTGGTTGTTTTGCTTATTTTCTTTAACCAGAGATTACAGGAGTCTGTGGTGGTTTGGGGATGGTTTCTGAAGATTCTTTTGGAATAAGCCTCATGGATACTTGTTCCACAGGTGCTGGGCTGGACCCAACACCTCTGACTTCATTTTAGTTAAAAATCTGTGATGTCAGGCTAGAATGAATTAGAATTGGAGACTCTCTTTTTGCCGTGTCCTGACCATTGAGCTAGCGAGATTTGTCTCTAGTTCTCATAAAATTGTTCTCCTCCATATGAAGCACCCGAAATTGTCTATGAGACAAACTGAGGATGACTTACTAGTGAATGATAATTTGAATACTTACCCGAGAGTTTAATTTCAATACCACAAGACAATGGATCTCAAAATACTAATTTTAAATCATTGAAATTAAAAGAGTTGGCTTTTTTCCTTTCTCTGGCATAAACAAACACCTTCCCCAAATTTATCTCTTACAACTCAGAAGTTAATAAGTATTGTCATCACATTAACTGATTATTTTGTCTTTTGTAAGATTTAATCATTTGTTATTTGTTGTTCTTTTTGTATCCTTGGACCATTGAGGGACCATGTTTTATTTTATCTGTAATTCCTGTGGGCAATGTAAAATATTAAATAGCCTGACTATTTTTATAGTTATTGCTGTAATTAAGTTTATTGAGAAAATGAAGATTTCTGCTGCCAATTTTTCTAGAACACTTTCAAAGGGAGAAATATTAACTAAGCATAGTTAAGCCTAGACCTTTAAAACAAGCCTAATTCAGTAATTGTGGAGAAACAACCTTACCTCCATGCTTATTGCTTCTGGCTTGGTGGGGTTTTTTTTGTGTATGAATGGGTCGCTTCATGTTTGAAATTGGCTTCTCTAAAAATCACTCATTGCTTAATAATGAATTTAAGAAATTTAAGTTGGACTGAATTATACTGAAGTCTGAAGATGTCAATATCAGTTATGTCTTCTATTCAGACATTTTTAATTGGGTTTTTAAGAAGTTCCTATAATTATTTTAGAGTCTAAAGTCAACTGACCACAAACTGCTTTTACAAATGTTTTTTTACTGCCTAATGACCCTATTAGAAAAATGTCAAGTTCTTTTGAAATAGAGCATTTGAGTTGTCCAACAAGCATATGGCTGTGAAGTCATGGGTAATTTACAAAACATAATGGAAAGTATGATTTTTTTCAAAGCAGGTTTTAGGAAGGAACCTGGTTCTATTTCCAGCCTTATAATGTGGGACTCGGCAACCTGACTGATCCATCTGGCACAGCGATCTGCACTTGAGAAGACTGAGAACAAGTGAGTCATGCACAGGCAACAAGAGCTGTGTCATCAGGAGAGATTTTGAAGTCCAGTGTCAGAGCCAAAGGTCCCAGGTGACTGTGAACCGGCTGCAAGTGCACAGTCTGAGGCAGCAGCCAACAGTGCTGGTGCAGCCGCAGCCAGGAGAGGGGCTCCCACTCTGCAGCTTCACAGCTGCTCTTGTGGCCTCGAGCTTGCAGGCATTCCCAGCAGCTTTGGTAGCCATCTATGTGGGAGCCTAACAGTATGGAAGACTGAAATCTTCATTGTTGATGCTTGCAGGCTCTGTGTCGAGTCACTTGTACAGATGTATGGCAATGCCGTAGCAGGCTGGTAGCTCCTTTACTTCTTGTTGCTGTTTGGAGCTGCTGAAGAGCCGTTTTAAGTTGACCGAAAGTATCCAGCTGTTTTCTGGTCACTCGGGCTAAGTATCTGGTTCAAGAAACACTGTGATTCTTTCATACTAGAACAATAGACTTGATTTGTGTGTGCTACTTAATTTATCCTCCTCCAAAAGTCAGAGATTTGTTGTTGCAGCTTCTCTGTGTGCTATGATTTCCTTGTGGCCAAATTCCCCCTTGCGCTTAGGGCCAAGGTAAATGAGCCATGTGGAGGAAATTGTACAAGAGCTTAACTGCTGTGAAATCTCCCTATCAGCAAGAGCAGGAGTTTAGATTGTAAAGCATTTGTTCTATTAAAGATGTTTATGGAGCCCTAATGTATGCTTGATAAGTGGATTTAAGCCTGCACTAGTACAACTGGCTTTATGAAAATCCCTTTGCTGGGGATCCTTTCACCAGTGTCCTGGCAGCCTCCTGCCAACTTTGGAATGTTCTTCAGAAGTAACCCAATATTTGCCTAGTGTAATACACAGCATAAAATAGGACACCCGCTTTTCCGTAAAAGTAAGTCTATGTCTACTCCATGACATTCTCAACATCATATAAATATGTATGTTCAGTAACAGCAATGGACTTTTTCAGGCATTTTACTTCAGCTAAAAATTTATAAAGAAAAAGTTACAGTGGAGGGAGAATGTTTTCTACACCTAACTTTTTTGAGAGTGCTTAATCAGAAGGACTTTAAAATGACTCTGTAAGTAGACAGATTTACTGTTACAGCCTTAAAGTTGTAAGTTTCGTGCACGAAAGTACAGGGCTAAAAGTGATTAGCACTGTTGATAAGTGCTTTTATAAAAATTTATAACACACTTGTGAACATACCATGCATAAGTGTTTTACTCCACCTCCCAGTATACCACTAATTGTTCAAACTTTTGGCTTGTGGAGCTTTTTAAGAAGTCAGATTTTCCCAGGAGCAGCATAGTTTCTTTTACTCTCGCTGGTCTAAAAAGACTTCTTTAAGCACAGGGCAAGACCCAGACCATTTGGCATGATGATATCGGGTCTCCCTCATGCCTCCATCTCTTGAATCCAAATGACATAGTCATTTGGCGGCTAAACTTGAAGGATCAAAATGAGCCAGATGTTGAGTGGACAGATCTTTGTTTGCCAGCAATCAAGCCTCTGTTGAGCATGCCGTTGCAGCTCAGATTTCCGTGTCTGCTACCATTTACTTCATTTTGGCTCATTAAACTGACAGCTTTTAAAATGAGAAAAAGAGGAGGACAGGAAAAGAGCAGAAGTTAATATAGAAACCTGTTGTATTGTCTGTCCATGATTATTTTTAAAAAGTCCCCAACTGTTGACTGCATATAAGGCCTGTTTCTTTCCAAAACCTTTGCTGCTCTCGGTGTTGGGAAGTAGATTACTTGTCACAGTCTGTGAGCATGCACGTTTGTTTTATGATTGTGCCAGGTAGCTTTACATGCACATCTAAAGAGCAGTTCTCATGATGTTCTCAGATTTCTGTGCATAAAAACTGGACCCCTAGTGTGAAATGAGGGAGTAAAAACCTGGTGCTTTTTGATACTGCCACTGTTTTGAAGTAATTATTTTCTTCTGTTACACTGTGAGCTTCTAGCTCTTCACATTTGCAGTTTCTATGTATGTATTTATTTATGTTTGCTATGCCTGATAGCTGAGAGATACAGTCCACAGATCGTAATAGTTTTCTACATCTAGTGTGAGTGAGTGGATCAAATGCTGTCTGAGTTGATGCCAAGTGATCAGTTAAAAAATGGTCTACGATATAAACTTAAGGACGCTGTCACATACAGTGTGCTGTTCCTGCCACCTCGCTTGATCTTACGCAGTCTTCAGACAGCTGGTAATAAAATGTGACAGGTTTCTGCCTGACACTCTCTGGCACTAGTACAGTTCTACTGACTGTAGAGGGGTTATGATGAGCCACAATTCCCGTGAGGTACAACCCGAGAAGATGAGAGGATTCATGGTAGCCAACCTTTGATACTGTCTGGAATATGAGAGCTTTCAGAAGGCCTGTGAGCTCTGTTAAAATTCAGGGCCTTCAAGAAAACCTAAGTGGCTGAAGCAAGGGGCGTGAAGGTCTAAGTTATTCCTTTCAGCTGTAGGTGAAGTCTTGATAATGGAAATCCTGTTGTAAACAATTATCTATGGAAAGTAAGGTCTGGGGCAGCTGCTGTGTCTGTGTACCATGGCTGTATCAATACAGCTGACACACAAAAAAAATCATACGTGAACTGGTATGTGAGTATTTGCTGAGCAATGCTTGTGTCATCATCCTATCTTTGCTAGAACTCATGTTTTCAACGTGTCTATTTGTAATCAAGATGGAGAACCTTTTCCATGTGGTTTTCTACACTAAAAGTTTATGGATTGAGGTAATTTTCTGAAAAGGCAGAAACTGAACACAAAAAAAGGAAGGCTTTGTCCTTTTTTGTTTTTAGATGGTTTTATGTTGAAGGGAGCATTGCTAACAAAAAGAGTTTGACTTGATTGCTTGGTACACTCCAGTCTTTTGCTCTGACTTACAGGCAAGATTAAGAACTCTTGTTTATAGTAGTCACACAGGCATAAAAACAATGCAGGTGAACTTTTAAACATCATCCATGTACCAGCAAGCTACAAAGAGGCATACTCACTTTACACAACTAAAATGACAGGGTGGTTTTTTTTCAGAAGTAGATAAACTACAGAATTTCTGATTTTCACAATCTTCTAAATGACTTAAGTCATGTTGCTGTGGATGGAGTGAATTTCTTTGTTTCTGTTGGCTGACCAGGGTTCAGGCATTGAGCTGTTAATGTTTAAAGGGAGTGATGATTTGTCAATGGAAGCATTTTTACAACATCCTCTGATACACAAGAGCATCCAGATGTAAATTAAGACAATAAATAGAGAAAACGGTTAGAAAAGTGGGAGTGATTGATGGCAATTGTTACTGGAAAAGAAATGTGTTAAATATTTAAAGAGTAAGTAAACATGCAGGGGGCTAGTGATGGATTAAAATGGTCTGCTACCACGTTCTTTCTAGTGCTTTATAACTGTGTCAAAACTTCAGGGAACACTTTTGGTCTTCTGTTGGACACTTTCTGTGGTATTTGGAAAATGGCAGGGAGAAGGAATAGAACGAGAAAGAGGAAAGAGGACTTGGAAAAACCAGTTAGAGTTGCTTCCTGTGAGCCTGATATCCTGGGTGTACATATAGTCTGGTAAAAATACGTGGAATAGTCCCAGTGACATGCATTAACAACATGTAAGTGAAGCTTGACAAAAGCAATTGCTCTCTTCTTGAATTCTCCTTCTGTCTGAGGCCTTTTCCTCTAATACCTATATTTTCATGATTTTCTACATCTAGGAACATAAGCAGGTTGGGTTTTTTTTTCCCCTCTCACTTGCAAATGGATAACCTTGTCTTCCCAAATGTCTTCAGCATGTGGAAAACAAAATAATGAAAGTAAAGCCTCTGTGGGAGAACACCGAATATTCAAATTCAGACTGAAATTATATTTGAATAACAACTTTCTGTTCTACTTTGAGATTCAATGCAAGAAAATCCATGAGGTACAACTCGGGTAAGAGGGTTATTTAGTGAAAAGCCAGGGTAGGTTCTTCTTACACTTCTTGCAGACCACGATATTATGGCCAAAGAGGGCTGGAGGGGAAGGAATTGCCTATTCTAGCTTTTTAGCAAAAAGCTCATTAGGTTTTCTGGGACTGCAGTAGAGATGATTAACAAGCTGGATTGCAGATGTGCTTTGATGGCAAAGTCTGAAAATTATTTTTCTCCAGGAACATCTGGAGGTAGGAAAATTCCTTTGTACAAGGTCAAATGTTTCAACAGCAAGGTAAAGCAAGTGCAGAAACTCAGGCTTATGTTCAGTGACAATGACTCTGGATTGCCCGGGACTTTTATTTTTCTGAGGAAAAAGGATAGTATCGTATGCTGCTGGAAAAGTTGCTTGAATCCCATGCACTTTAAATGGAGTGCACACTTTGCTTAATGTGTACTTCCAAAACATGGTTCAAAATTTCCTATACTGCTAAGCTTCTAGGAGCAAAGTGACTTAAGCTGTCCTGCATGGATGCTATAAGTACCTTAAAATCTGGAATAAATATTTTGATGTTTTTTCACGAGGAGTATTCTGTGTGGCAAAACAGTAACTGATGCACCTTTTAGTTCTTACACTGGTTTAGTAACAGAGCAGGAAATTCATTCTGGGTTGGGTATCTAGTGTTGTCTAGCAGCTTGTGTCTGTATGGGATTTGATGAGAATTTATCTGTATTTTTTTTCTTGTGTTGATCCTTTTTTATGTGCTTCTACAGGCACTTTTTATGCAGACAAATGTTATGAGGTTGACTTAAAAGAAGAAAGTTTGAAAGAACTGCTCTCAGTGTTGAAATGTAAATGAGTTGTTTTGTTCTTGAAAAGCAGATTTTCTTGACATGTTCCTATTCTTTTCTGCCTGTTCTTGTCTCTTTGTAGGATCAGACATCGGTAACTAGATTTCTAGCTATCTGCAGTCAGTTCTGCCACCAACATGCAAGTATCATGTTATCACTTTATCCCCCTCTACAGATGTCCCCACATGTTGTCTTGTCAACAAAAAGCACTGAAACTGTGTGGATTCCCGTTCAAAGATTTGCAGGGCCTAATTTGAAGTTTAATGGCGTGAACTGGAAAAGCTTGCAGTGGGAGAAGGTCAGACCCCCTGAAAACAGATTTCCTGTTAAATCCTATCTAGTTTAGCAGGTCTCACTGCAAAAACTAAGAACTCCAGGATGTAACAGCATCATGAACATCAGTATAGTCATCTCAGTGGTGCACTCTGGACTCTGGTTACTATTCCCCATGTCATATGAGCAAGGAACTTTGAAAACTGTGTTAGCTTTTGTTTTTTGAAGGTTGACAGCTGTGGCAGAGAGGTTGTGTACGCAGTCTAAGTCAGTTTTATATTGCACTTCTAATGGCTTTACTGGAGTTATTCCTTACTTAGTGAGCATTGTAAAACTTTATGCCAACCAGCACGTTTTACAGAGGAAAAAGCCAACAAAGCATGCCTAAATGTAGTACTGCAGAGGTCAGAATGTTAAAAAGAGCTGTGCAACAATATAAATACGAAACTTAAAGTTGTATCAGCATTTGCTGTTACAGGATTTGCTTTTTTGGTACTTAAATCATATTTTTTAAAAAATCCAGCTTTTAAATAATAGTAACCTTTAGGACCTTCTAAAGTTTCCCAGTTACTTCATCATACAGGTTTTTTTCTAGCCTGTCAAAATAAATTGTTAAAGCTACACGTCTCAGAATCTTCAAAGTGAATGTGGAAAAACAAGCCCAACCAGCCGACCCTCCTATCTTTCCTCACTCAACTCCCAAAGACAACAGAGTTAGTTTTTTCAAAAGGCAAAGGATGTTTCTGGAACTATACCATGGAAGCATATTATAAATATATGTGTATTTTCCAATGATATTTCCCTCTTGAAGCTTTAACACATTCTTGCAGCATAATTAGTCACAAGAATGACCTTTAGTTTTATCAGAATAAAATTGCTCTCAAGAGCAATCAACAAAAACACATGAATTGGAGCACTGCAGCATGGATAAACAGAAAGTAGTATTTTTTAAGTGATTTTGGTGCAGCCTCAGAGCATGTCATGGTCAGCCATTCAGGCAGGAATAGGATTGCCTAGTCTGCCACCTTTTTAAACAATTATTCTCAGAGTTTTGAGTATGTTTAATGCTGTTTATATTTTTGTCTCTGTGTGTGTATTCAAGATTGTGGCGCATTATGAAATATAGAAAGGGCTCTCATGTTTGCATTTAACAGGGCTATCAACAAGTCTTCACATGAAAGTAAAGCCATATCTTTCAAATTCAGAGGTTGTGGTTTTCAACTGAGAGTTCCTATTATTTTAGCATTGTGTTTATAATGCCTTGGATAGCTTAGTGCCAACGCCTCTATTGTAACCTGCTCCACCCACCAGTTATTTTATAACTCCTCTTTTAAATTCTTCTCCTAGCTGAAACTTGTCCTCAAAAATGTCAACTGAAGAGCAGATTTTCTTCATTGTATTTTCTCATTAAAGGATTCCTTTAATTTTTTTACAGGAAAGCTTTTTCATGAATAATAAACAGTTGGCTTATGGGTAGATATCTTGTCTGTGACTGATGTCCATGGCATATACGTATATGCAGTCAGCAAATACAGAATCTAGATGGAATAAAAGTAATTGCATAACAACCACAAGGACCAGAGAAAGTCTGGCAACTGCAAGATCTGTTTCAGTCTGCAAACAATATACAGCAGCCCTGAAAAGTCCGATTTTGCCACCTACAATTTCGGTGTCCCTGAGCATTTGGTTTAGAAGCTGGAGAATGTAAATGAACAAATTTCATTTGATATAATTTTTGGGAAAATTTCTGTAAAGTTAGACAAGAGTCTCAAAGAATGCAAAGCAGAAAATAGCAGAAATCTGAGTCAGAGAATAAGGGGAGAAAAGGAAGAACTGTGAAGAAAGAGGAGGAAAACAGTGTAAAAAAATTGTATTTCTAGTATTTCAGTTTTTCCTGCTGAATTTTCTCTAGCTTTATCTTATCATGGGCCTTGGGAATTTTTTTAAAATTGAAGTCTTAGGCTTTGGGACTCTTAGGAGAGAGAATCTTCACTTTTCTATGCCTTTATTCATCTATGTGGTAGCTATACTATCAGCACTTTCCTGCCATGGGCAGATGTTCTTCTCTTGAACTGGATTTGTACAGTGAAGAACAATATCCTCAAAGCCTAGTTGGCTCACAGGCATTTTGATGACCTCTTACCCACTTGAAATTCCTATGTAAAGATCTTACATCAGGTTTCTGGCTGGAATGTTATCTCCCAAATCTCAGTGCCACAAATCTGTAAACATAGATTTGCATATGTATTGGGGATGCAAAATTTGGAAATGCCTGATCCAGGTGCAATTTTGAATCAGCTACAGAAATGCAGAATCTAAATGAGCTTGATCATTTGCTTTTGGTCTCATTTCAGCTGTATTCAACATCTATTCTTATGCCTCGTTGCAGTTCTATTCTGTGCCTTGTAGATGTACTGTACTGACTGAATGTCTAAAGTTTAAGCTAATCGGATAATTTGCCCGCCAGCTCTGCCTCCCTGTGCGGTACCTGGGTGAAACTTTTAAAGGCTTATACAGATGCTTTTGCACTTACCCCATCTTTAGGTTGTGATTTCTATGCACAGTTTTCATCTGTGAAAGGAGCTATTTAATAGCTCCTGTAATTCCCAAAGTATTTAATTTTTTTATTGTTGCACAGAGCCTTGGCCTCATTTACTACTTGCAAATGCCATATAAACCAGAACTTCTTCCATATGTCTACCTTTCAGAGAAATGCAAGAGTATAAGAGTATCACTGTGGAAGATTGGATTTTTGTACTGTGCAACTCTCGGCAACTGACTGGAAATTTAAAATTACCTAGGGCATATAAAGAGGAGATACGGAAGAGGAAGGTTAGGACAATCTGGAAGGAAAAAGCATATAATCTGGTGTGTAACTTACAAAGAGATGTGCATTTCAAGTGTGAAAAAGAGGAATGCTGTTTCCCTGCTCCAGCTGGAGAAACGTGTAGTACAGAGGCCACATTGACTTAAATTCTTTTCTTTTCATATGGGCTGATTCTTTTTGAACTGGTGGAGATTTGAGTGGCTGTAGTGTGAGGATGTGGTTTCTAGAACATTTGTTCTGCATGGCTGACTGATGGTATAAGTGTTTTAGTAAAGTGAAATGGTTCAGTGTGCTTTGGTTTTGGTTTGTGGTTTTTTTCGTTGTATCAGGAGTAGCTTTATATCTACGTATGAGTAGTGTGTGCTCTGGAAGCTGAAAATTGGCTTTTGTTATTGAAAAGGTGTGTGTGCATAGATCTGCCCTTTCTTAAGCTTTGCATTTTATTATTTTTTTTCTCTAAAAAAACCTACATCAGTAGCAGAAGCAGAGCTTTGCTATGTTGAGAAGGGTGGGAACATGTGTGGCATCAGAAAGTCACTTCAATATCCTGATTACTGAAAATAAATAACTAAATTTGACTGTAACAGATAGGCAGCAATGGGCCTGTATATATTGTTTTACAGATCTGAACAGGTGAACAGATCCACCAAAGGATGGAGAAAGCATGGAGTAGCCATACCTACTTTACAGGAAGAAGGCAAAAAGGCGTTAAATGTACCAGTGCCTTTGAAAGACTTTCTTTACAATATACCATCTGTTTGTGAATGGTGGCACAGAGGACCAAAACATTTCATGTCGCGTGAGCTTTTCCTCGATTTCTGTTCATGCATTTTTCTTTCCCCTTCTACCCTCCTCCCTTCAGCTTCAAGCTTAAAATGCTGTAAACTTTTCTGAGTGTCACGTAAAATACATCTGAAGAGAGAGAGGGTTATGAAAATGGCGTATACTGTCTGGAGAGGGCCAACAAGTGTGCTGTTGGACTTTTGAGGTCGCTTTCTCACATGCTCTGTGTATCACTTGCACTGAGGTTACTTTGCATAATGTCTGTTCATCTACCAAAATAAAAGGTATTAATCTTACAAAAAAATGACAGACTAGCTTAGATAAGTATCTGATACTTATTGGAGTAATTAGTCCTCCTCTGGTGTCTCTGCTCAGTATTTGTCAGGACATGATACATGAAGTGAAGACATGGTTTAGCTCTAGCACAAATAATACTTCAGTCTTTCCTGTGTCTCAAAATGTGATGATTCAGACCAGAGCCACTTGTCCCAGTTTGTTGTATCCTGCAGTTGCTAGAAATGGATGCCCAATGGAAAGTAAGAACAAGACATGTGTATAATATTTCTTTCTAAAGTACTCTTTAAGCCTCCCACTAATTTCACCTAATTTTTAGTTTTTGGTTTGTTTGGGTTTTTTTTCTGAACCTGTTCTGGTTTATCTGTTCAGTAAATCCGTGAAACTGTGCAGCCTATCCTTTAACCTTCGTAAGCTTTTTGTGCACACAGTAGCCTTTGGTAAGGAATTCCTGAGGTCTGTCACTTGTTGCCTATACAACCACTTCTGTTTTTTATGCTGACACTCATTTGGCTGAATTTGGCACCCTGATTTATATATTGAAACAGAAGTAAACTGCCAATACTTTTTTTTACCCTTTTCATAACACTCATGATTTTGTGGCCCTCTATTGCCTGCTTGTTTGATTCTCTTCTGTGGAGCCGATTTCAATCTCATTGCCCTTCTCTGAACTTTTTCCAGTTGTAATACATTTTGACAACCGGCCAGAACTGCTCACATCATCCTAGTTGTGGGCAAACTGTAAATTTATACCATACCATGAAAATGAGATTTTAAGGTTTTTTTTCTTCTATTCCTTCCTAAAATCTTCTGAATTCAGACCTTGATAGGCTGGAGAGTTGGGCGGGGAGAAACTTAATGAAATTCAACAAGGGCAAGTGCAGAGTTTTGCATCTGGGGAAGAACAACACCATGCACCAGTACAGGCTGGGGGCTGACCTGCTGGAGAGCAGTGTAGGAGAAAGGAACCTGGGGGTCCTGGTGGACAGGAGGATGACCATGAGCCAGCAATGTGCCCTTGTGGCCAAGAAGGCCAATGGCATCCTGGGG
>VZRW01004220.1:6358-27250 GCA_013398125.1 Aegotheles bennettii | reverse complement strand
ATGTAAAGGGTGAAGGTCAGGATGATGGAGCCAAGCTTTTTGCAGTGACGTCCAATGATAGGACAAGGGGCAATGGATGCAAACTGGAGCATAGGAGGTTCCATGTGAATATCAGGAAAAACTTTTTCACTGTGCGAGTGACGGAGCACTGGAACAGGCTGCCCAGAGAGGTTGTGGAGTCTCCTTCACTGGAGACATTCAAAACCCGCCTGGATGCGTTCCTGTGTGATGTCCTCTAGGTGACCCTGCTCTGGCAGGGGGGTTGGACTAGATGATCCTTCGAGGTCCCTTCCAACCCTAGAATTCTGTGATTCTGTGATTCTGTGAATTTCCTAAAATGTCTCATTTTCTGTTTTAGAATCATAGAATGGTTTGGTTTGGAAAGCACCTTAAAGATCACCTAGTTCCAACCCCCCCGCCATGGGCAGGGACACTTCCCACTAGACCAGGTTGCTCATAGCCCCATTCAACCTGGCCTTGAATACTTCCAGGGGGCAGCCACAGCTGCTCTGGGCAACCTGTGCCAGTGTCTCACCACCCTCACAGGAAATGATTTCTTCCTAATATCCAATCTAAATCTACCTTCCTTTAGTTTGAACCTATTCCCCCCTTGTTCTATCACTACATGCCCTCATAAAAAGTCCCTCTCCAGTTTTCCTGTAGGTCCCTTTAGGTACAGGAAGGCTGCTATGAGGTCTTCCTGGAACCTTCTCTTCTCCAGGCTATTGACTCCAGTTCTGACTGATGCTGTAATATTGAGTTGATGTTTTTATCAAAACATCTACCGTAATCCCAGGGTTCTGGAGCCTGTCTGATGAGTGAATCTGTGGATTGCTTTATTCCATGCAAAATACTTTCATTTATACTTCTAGTACCATTTTATGGTCCAGACACCTAGTATTTTAAGATCTTTCTGCAGTTACAGTTTGCCATTCCCCCTTGCCTTATTTTTAAATACCTTTGTTTTGTCAGCAAGTTTAGTCACCTCACTGCTTAATTCCTTTTCCAGGTCACTTATGAATACGTCGAACAGCACAGTTCCTGTAACACAGGTTTCTGAGTGTGTGTTCTATGCTATTTCATGTCTTTAATGTTATACTCTTACACCTTGTCCATTTAGTTTCTTTAGAAGACTTGGGGAGAGATCTTTTTAAATGTCTTTCAGAAATTTAAGTTGACAGAGTTACCCTTAAAATTTAGAATTCAATAAATTTCCATTTATCAGCTGTGTGATAACCCTTGCAGTCAACTTCAGTAGGTTTGCAAGGCAAGCATTCTCTTCACAGAAACCATGACAGCTCTTATCTGAATAGAAAGAATTAGCCAACATGAATAAATGCTATCCTTTGTAATTTCTCTCTATATATTTTTCAAGTAATACTAATATGTACCTAAATATTATCTCTTTGCCTACTGTGTGACTTACAGGCCTGTAGTTGCCACTTTAATCGCAAACCTTTTTTTAAAGTCACATTTATGTTTACACAACAGTCAGAGATTGAGGTGAGTGGGGTTTAAGAAATGGGGGTATGCTTGGATTCATATTTTTGTCAAATGAAAAAAATCACAAAAATGACTCACTGAAGCTTCGATGGTTTGACAGAGTTCAGAATGTAAAATTCTTTACCATCTTGATGTAGAAATATTCATATAATATGTAGAAATGCAAACATCTCAATCTTTTCTTTTATTGTCTTTGGCACCAGAAGATTTTTAGCTAACTTAATAGTTCATTACTAAATACAAAACTTTGTCACAGTTCTGTAAAGTACTGATAATTTAAACTTCAGATATCCTGTGAGAACTAATATATAAACAACTTTAAGAGAAGCAGTCAAAGTTTACAAATACGTGAAAGCAGTTCTGAATCTACAAAATAAAACTTCCTTTTTGTAGAATTATAATTTTTTTCCCCCAAAAGGGTTCTCTTTCACTGTGTTTGTTTTCCTGTTTTCCAAGTCCACTCTGTAGCAAGGTGAAGTAGCACTTGCACCAACATGTAAACTTCAGGAAGGCTGTAAACATTACTCCACTGGAACTTCAGCTGATGAGATAAAGGGACGTGCTTTACAAATAGGCAGACTGATAATCGCATCTAGTAACTGAAGCTACTTCTTGTGCAAGTGCACAGATCGTACTTCTTCAGAAATCAGATTACTGTTTTGTTCCATCCACAGAAGCAAGGGGATGAATATTTTCCACTTTAATTAAAGTAATCTGTGACAACAGGGAAACAAGGACAGACTGCTAATTCTGGATATGTTCAGTACTGAATGTCTGGTAGAACTATTTGGTGTATTGCACCAACTAATGTAGAAGGCAGAAAAAATATTAAACTTGATTGTGAAAATCTGTTTTGAAGTATAGGGATATTGCAATAGCAGTTATACAAGAAAATGCATTTGATTTTTGTTTTCACTATGACCTAAACAAAAAAGGCTAAATGAGAGATCACACTTAACTTCTGTCACTTAGTTTCATTTAGGCCAGAAGAAAATGCTGCTTACTAATAGCTAAATGCTCAGTATGTGAAGCAATCTCTGAATGGTGGTGGGCTGTAGTAGGAATACATGGAGTGGGGATGGTCCAAAGAACTGGATGAAGTCAAAAGTCAATTTTTAATAATTTTTTTCTCAAAGAAGCAGCAGTAGCAGCATGGAATGTAGGGAAAGAAATAAAAAAAAGAGGGCAGATTGGTGCAATTGTGATTTACAAATGCGTACAGGAACAAATTATTTGTATTTGGAGAATAATAATATTAAAAATAGCTGGCACTAGTTTGACCTAATAAGTTTTTAAGTTTCTGACAGATTTATTTATTTATTGGCCATAGTAGTATGTGTAATGGACAAAGTAAAGCCATTGTGAAACACCATTGTGAGTTGGACAAAGCTTTCAATAGTCTCTTACAAGACAGTGTTCTCCTAACCAAATTAAAGAAATTTGTTTGGTGGTGTACTTCTGATTGGAAAAAATTGGTCCCCAAAATAGCTTTTAGTGAGTCAGATACCAACTCATGAGAGGATATTTGCTAGGTGCGGTCATACCTGTCTGCATTCTGAACTCTCTGCTGATTTCATTAATGATTTAGGCTAATGGAACAGAGAAGATGCTGTCAGACTGGATAGCTTTATTTAGGAGGAGTTGCAACTCTTGGGAAGACAGAGAATGGTCTAGACAAGTCAGAGTGGTGATGTGAAATCAAAAGATGAACTAAAGACACTGAGTTTTCCACTTAGAATGAGGGCGAACACAAAAGAAGAAATAGAAGATGCAGAATTATTAGTTTCCTTGTAGTAATAATAATAATACAAAACAAGAATATTGCAAAGAGGATCTGAGGCTTATGCTAAGTGTTAAGACATAAATACACATGACTGAAGATTTAAAATGCTACGATATGTGAGATGAGGAACTGATTATCCCTCCTCTTCTGATGGTGACTAGGAAGTCTCAGCTGAAAATTGTATTTTAAGAAATGTAGACCAATTGGCAAGAGTCCAGAGAGGAAATTCAGTAATGAACACATTGGAAAACATGAGCTATGAAGAAAGACTAAAACTTATAAAAAATTAACACTAATCAAATTGTCAGGTGGATTTGCATTCTGCTGAAGTGAAAGAACAGAGGAAGGTGGTTTCTTGAGGTTCTTCTTAGTCCAGCATTCCAACAGTGGTAGTTTTGCATTCTGCAGTAGCCATACTCCTATGGCAGTAGCTACTTGAATGGAATGAGAGAGTGTGCAAAAAGAAAGAGAAGCAGAGACAAAGTAATGACTACTGATGTTTCTATATAACCTTGAGTAAGAAGTGGATATGAAACTCGTTCTTAACTTTTTCAGTACTAAGTCTCCAAGCCTCTCTGAATAAGGAATGGTAATGCGATGTCTATTAGATCTTGTGGTTGTTACAAAAATGTCAACTTGAAAACACAGCTACACTGTGCAGGAACCCCCACAAAAACTACTAGTTGTAGTTAGCTGCTAGTGTTAGTTTCCCCTCCCACCACCACCTGCTTGCTTTTGCCCACAGCAATTTTGGGATGCACTACATGCAGGATGTAATTCCAGATGGTCTCATGCAAGCAGTCTGTTCAACTGTGTGAATTCCTACAGTTGGAGTAAAAATGTTAAGCAAAGTCTTGAAAGAATGTTTTTTTCTTGTCTTTTGAGGTAATATGCAGACAAAAGGGGAGCATCAAAAAGGGATGAAGTTTGCCCCAGTGCAGAGGTTTCTATCAAAGAGGTTTCTGTAATTGTTCCTGACACGATTTAAAACCAATAAGCTTTTTTTTTTTTAAAAAAAGAGACTTCTAAATCCACCACTGTTGCAAATTATTTAATTTAGAATAGTAATAGAATTCATTCGAAATATGCAAAATTGAGAATGAGGCTTTTTTTTCGCCTTGGCTTGAAATAGACTCCTACTGTTCTTTTGGATCCATACATAAAAAGTTGTCTTTTGACTCTTCCTTTTTAAGGAACTTACTGGTTTTATGGGTACACTGAGAACATGTAAAAATAGTGCAAAAATTGTGTAAAATGCAGGAATATTTTAAAACTATTTAACAGAAATGTATTGAAGCATCAGTAACCTTCATATTCTGAGACAAAGATGGAGTATTTTTGCAGACTGGGGTAGGGATTTCCTGAAATGTTCCTGGAATGTAATTTTACTGGGGTTTAGCTCTTAGAGTAAATACCACATCAGTGAGCTGCAGCAGAAGTGTAGCTCTAGTTCCTGAGGTGTGTGTGGTTGAGAGCTGCGTGAGAATTCATCTGTTTGCCAAGCATTGTGGAAAACAGTTGTAGTAACAGAAAAAAGTGTGACAAATGTATGTTAGATGAATGACTGAAGACATGGTAAATGATCAACAGGAAGAACCTGAAATCCAGCATACAGATTCTTAGTGTTGTTCTCTTGCATCAACAATTTAGTAGAGGTAATGAAATCTGATTATTATTGGATACTGAATGTTGATCATTAAATTACAGAGAAAAAAATTACTACATTTTAAGTAACGGTCCTCTTAAAGTCTGGGGGGGGTTTGCTTGTTTTGTTTGTTTTGTTTTCCCCTGAAATTTTATTGGGAAATGGAAACTAAGCTGCTTCAGTACATTTCAATTTTTTTTCTTACTAAAGTAACAGTAATTTCCACAGTCAGAACATAATTCACACAAGGATCCTGATTTTTTTTTTTAAAAATTAATTTATTTGATCAAGTAGTTTACTTGATGTAAATTTAATTAATTACTGAAGTACCTCTGTATTTAGAGAACTATTTTTCCTGATTCTCATCCCCTGTGCTGAAGTTACAAGACAAGTGACTGAATTTTTGTACACATTGATTATGCATTCAGATACCAGTGCATTGAGTTCTCCAAGGGAACACACATGCAGAAACAGAAGATCTCAAACTAAATCTATTGTAGACAAAAAAAGAACCCCCAAAACACTTGAAAGCTCCCTTTTAATCCACACTCTTTAGAATTCAGCTGCAAGTCTTATATCCCTTTTAAAGCTACTTCTGAGGCATCTGGTTATGTAAATTTTGTTATTGGTAGTTAAGATGATTATTTACCCTTCTATAAAGACATGTCTGAAAGTGATTATTTTTTCTTTAAACATCGTTAAAAGATTGGGAGTTGTTAATCTATGTAGACACTTCCTAACAAACCTAGCCCAAATGCTCACAGAAGAGATTTTCACATTTTGAAGACTGTACTGTCCAGTTTCCATGCCTGGGTTTACAGAGCTTGGTGTTTACCTTTCCAAAGTCTTTTTTTTTTTAATTACAGTTAAGGATATGGAAAGAATCATAGAATTGTTTTGGTTGGAAAAGACCTTAAAGATCATCAAGTCCAACCGTTAATCTAGCACATTGCCAAGTCCACCACTAAACCATGTCCCTGAGCACTACATCTACATGTCTTTTAAATATCTCCAGGGATGGTGACTCAACTGCTTCCCTGGGCAGCCCATTCCAGTGCCTCACAACTCTTTCAATAAAGAATTTTTTCCTAATATCCGATCTAAACCTCCCCTGGCACAACTTGAGGTCACGTCCTCTTGTTCTGTCACATGTAACTTAGAAGAGACCAACCCCCACCTTGCTACAGCCTCCTTTCAGGTAGTTGTAGAAAGCGATAAGGTCTCCCCTCAGCTTCCTTTTCTCCAGGCTAAACAACCCCAGTTCCCTCAGCTGCTCCTCTTAAGACTGGTGCTCTAGACCCCTTACCAGCTTCATTGCCCTTCTTTGGACATGCTCCAGCACTCCGAACTCCTTCTTGTAGTGAGGGGCTCAAGACTGAACACAGTATTTGAGGTGCAGCCTCACCTGGGCTGAGTACAGCGGGACAATCACTTCCCTATTCCTGCTGGCCACACTAGTTCTGATACAAGCCAGGATACTGTTGGCCTTCTTGGCTACCTGGGCGCACTGCTGGCTTGTGTTCAGCTGGCTGTCGACCAGCACCCCCAGGTCCCTTTCTGCTGGACAGCTTTACAGCCACTCTTCTACAGCCACTCTTCTACAGCCCAAGCCTGTAGAAGAATTTCTAAGGAATCTGAAGACTCGGTTATAAATGTCTTGTTTATTTCTGCCTCGACTGTTTAATTTTGGGATCACAGATTTTTTTGATGTGAACTGTCCATTATTAACTAGCTTTCAGCATTAACTGCCAAGCTTCTCAGAAATGCCTAATTTTTTGAGGAATATTTTAATTATGCCAGCTATCACGAGACCAAAGGTGGTAATTTTTGCCATCAGATCCTATTTTACATCAGTGATGATACCTAGAGATAGCATCTTTGTCAGAATCTGTTGTAACGTGTTGTCTCCCTGAAAAGGATATATTAGTGGCTATAAAATCAATCATCAAACATGCTGTAGTCTGCCAGACTCTCACATAAGAACTTCAAGAGAAGAGGAGGAAAATTTCATCTGTGCTTCTGATGGGTAACTTGAAAATCAAAGAGCAGCTACTACTGCATTTCAGGTACTGGAAAAAGTAGAAGTTTTCAGAAACTTTTGGAGCTCAAACCCAGCTCATTAAAGAGGGTAATGTGGGAAGATGCCAGCTGCTGGCTAGTGGAGGCTGGATCTTTAGTTAGGTACTGGTGTTCCCAATGCAAAGCATGAGGAAAGTCGGACATCCACTAAGCCATCCTTCATAATGGAGAGCTGCTTGTACCACCTTCATTAGACAGATCTAGGCTTTTTTACTCCACTTGTTGTAGGCTTCCACTATCTTGGGTCTTCTTGGTTGCCCTCTGACTGAGGGTCCAATAACCTCTTAGGTGGGGAAAGATTAATCTGTTTCCTTCACTGGAAGCAAAAATTAGTTTGCAGCTTTGTTTTCAATCTCCCAAATCCAGAGTACCTCAACCACCTTAATGGTGATGTCCATGCTTATGCCACATGACTCAATGTCTTTGTGTGGTCCCTCTCAATATGTGTGGTCCCTCTCAATATATGTGGTCTGTCTCTGGTCCTTCCTTGCAAGAGCTGACCCACATGTCCAGAACAAGGAATAGGACTCAACTCCTCTGTGCTCAAGAAAAGTACTTAGGGGTTTTTGACTTCATATTTCTGGTTGGAGGAATTGAAGTTGATGGTAACATTAGTGTAGAACAGCAGCCAGCAGAGCGTTTAAATGCCTGAAGTGGTAGTGTTTGAGCAGTAGTACAAAGCAATTGTAGTTATGTGTAGTCTCAGCAGCCTGTTTGCCCTTATTAGGCCACCCTAATGAGTGAGGATCTTAATTTGTGAAAGGTGGTATCTGGGTGCTTCTTAAAATCTGGCTGTTTTGTTCCAGCACTAATTCTCTGGTCTAATGTAATCTTTTGATCTTTAAAAACAGAGTTCCCCGATCATTTTGGTTAGTATTTTCAGTGATTCAGGCTTAATGTGTGATACGCAATCCAATCAGGTTTTCACTCTGCCTTTCTGAACGTACAGTGAAACAGTTGGATATGCTTTTATGTATATATTTTTTTTACCTGTTTATTAAACAGGTTCACTAATTGAAATTTTAATTAATTGTTTTATTTGTTGGTGGGAAAGAGTTTGATATCCTACTGTCAGACAAATAATAAAAAAATCCATGTGTGGAGCCCTGGGAATTCACCTGTTGCACCTGTATGCTAACGCTCTAGATATGATCACTGGGTGTTCTCTTGCAACATACCCATAATCAATCCGTGCAACAAATGCTGGCAGAGAACTGTTTCATAAATCAAAATCATTGCTGCTATATATTGATTTCTGAGATGTACAGGCTTGCACATAAATTACCACTTTGCATAAGACTGTGAATCTTTTTCTCTTTGTAATCTTGACTTTTGTTTAGAGAATGTTTGGGGTTTTGCCATCGAAATAATTTCCTGTCTTACCCACTACTGTTTGCACACACTTATGTGAACACTAAGGAGGTTGGAATTGAAACATATGGGGATTTTTGTTGTTTTGTTTTAAATACTCTGCAGGAACATGAGGAAATTCCTTAATCTCTTCAAACCCCTGTCTAAGTTGAAACGTGTAGGCTTTCTTCTACTGGGGTTACTTCAATAGAACTGGAACCAATCAAGGTGCTGCAGTAATGTAATAGAAACAACTACATGTGGTTTTAACAATAAGTGCTATTAGGAGGAGTTAGAGCAGTTTCTTTCAGGGGTTTCAAAACCCTTTGAGTGTAATAATAATATTATGTTTGGTTTTAAACTGAAATACTTGCAGTGTACATGCTACTTTAGGAGTCACATTATAAAATTGGGCTGTGAAAAAAATATAAAAGATGGTATTTTCTTAGAGTGCTCATTGCAAGTTCTAGCTCTGATACTGTTCAATGTCACCTGTATCCATCTACAAAGTTGGCAACCTTTTTCCGAGAAATTTTGCTTCTGAATTTTCTAAACGTATTTGCCTTGCATTTCTGCTCCTGAAAAATCTTTTTTTGCTTTACAATCACCTCTTGATTCTCTGAAAATCAGCCAGTTTTCTTCCATTTATATGGTAGGTCTATACACAGTGTTTGTTAATTTTTGTCATGATGCTGGCTATTGTTCTTTTTTGGCCTGGTTTCTCAAATTTCTCCATTGTTTCTAATGACAGGAGGTAGTTTTTCCCTTTCTTTCTGAACCTCTGCCTTACAACCTGAACTCTGGTTTAAAACCAGAGTTTTTAAACTGTTATGTACAGTAATTTCTGTGTTAAACCAGAGACCTCTTAATTTAGATGATACTCATTCTGTGCCATAGTGGCTAAAGAGAAGATTTGTCCTGATCTCAGTGCTATTTGGGTATTGCAGTTTATTTGGTATGTGACCAAATCTTAAGTGTTTTTGTTTAGGCTTTAAAAATCCTCCTTCTTAAACATATTGCTTACTCTGAAAAAGCATGTCAAGCATATTAGATGAGACTGGTTTGTAAATCTGCATTCATCTGGCACGTTACAGTTCTTGTAACATGTTTCTAAAGCAAAATGCTGTAGGCACATTGCTAACTTAATTGCTGTCTGATATATTGTTTAAGTGACATATAGCTTTTACAGAAAACAGACTGGGGATCTTAAGTGGTGGAATTAATAAAACTACAAAGAATTTTCATAACTGTAGATTAGAAGTTGCCTAGAGGTTATTCAGTTTTGTCCCTGTTTCTTCCCCCTAAGTCTTCTCTTTGTGACATGCATGTCTATAAAATTTTAACTCCTTTTATTTGTGCTTTTGAATATAAACGTACATACAAATGTGTATTTCATTAGAATCACAGAATCACAGAATCCTAGGGGTTGGAAGGGACCTTGAAGGATCATCTAGTCCAACCCCCCTGCCAGAGCAGGGTCACCTAGAGTACATCACACAGGAATGCATCCAGGCGGGTTTTGAATGTCTCCAGAGAAGGAGACTCCACAACCTCTCTGGGCAGCCTGTTCCAGTGGTCCGTCACTCTCACAGTGAAAAAGTTTTTCCTGATATTTACATGGAACCTCCTATGCTCCAGTTTAAAACCATTGCCCCTTGTCCTATCATTGGTCATTACTGTAAAAAGCTTTGCTCCATCGTCCTGACCTTCACCCTTTACATATTTGTAAACATGGATGAGGTCACCCCTCAGTCTCCTTTTCTCCAAGCTAAAGAGACCCAGCTTCCTCAGCCTTTCCTCATAAGGGAGATGTTCCACTCCCTTAATCATCTTTGTGGCTCTGCGCTGGACTCTCTCAAGCAGTTCCCTGTCCTTCTTGAACTGTGGGGCCCAGAACTGGACACAATACTCCAGAAGAAGCTCATGAAGTTTGAACTGTGGTCAAAACCAGGAAACTGGATGAAGAATGAAAGAACAAAATTCAAGTTTGGTAGTAATTGTATTTTAATGATAGTATTTATGATTCCTCTTAGTGAATTACATGTTTTTATTTATGACTAAGCTACTCAAACCTGGTTTCCTAGAGCAAGACTCAAATGTGCATAAACATAGAGATGTCTGAGAGAGGAAACTGCACCAAATGTAGCTAGGGTTATGAATTGCTTTAGCCAAAGATGTAGTCTGAGTAACATAAGCTGTTTAGTAAAAAATTGTGCTTGCCTTTTGGTGGCAGGATATCTCTGATATCAAGGTATCTTTTCAGAAAGATATGCATCACATTTTTTTTAAATACTTGGTAAAGATAAAGCAACAAAGACAGAGCCCTTCTGAGGAATAAATGATGATGGAAAGACAGCCCAGAGGTGAATGATGCTAAGTAGGGTTGAAATGTAACTCGGAGCTCTAGTAAGGGACCACTGCCACTGGGCAGTGAAGCTGGAATTGTTACTATTGAGATAAGTTATAAAGTCCTCACAGAAAAGCAGAAGGCAGCTATTCTGTTAACAAGAAGAGGAATCTGAAATGCAAGATGCCCAGACACTTGAATGGGAAATTTTTCACAGGTAGCCACGATATTGCTGACTTGAGCACTAAATTTCTGAAATTTACATTGTTGTTTCTTTCTCTGACTTTAATTGTCCGCTAAATTATCTTTGTAAAAAGGTCTCAGTGCTTGCTTGAATTGTCTAGTACTGGTGACACAAGGAGGTATATCCAAGTATTAAGTGCGAGGTGGAGCTGAACTTTCAGAAAGCTTTTCTCCAGGAATGCAAACACAGTCTCATTGCTACCAAACCCTCACAGGCAGTTACACCTGGATAATCTATGTGTGATGGTGTGCTTTCCAGCTTGGTGTTGATCACTGTTTCCCACCCAGATCTGTGGGAACATCAGATGTTATGATTTAATCTGTGCACGAGTGAGGTAACCATCTTACAGAACATGATTTATTTAGTAGATTGAGTGTTATAAAAGATAAGAGCATGATCCAATTAAACACTGAAAGTTGTCATAAAATTATTCTCTACTGCTACTTCATGGCTGTGGAGAATGGTAGCAATTTCTGCTTTGTACAATTCTAGCTTACTGAATAAGCCAAATTTAACCCTTCTACCATTTTTAAAAACAAGATTTAAATAGCTAAAGAACTGTGTTTCCTTACCAAAACAGGACTTTTAATTTTGCTTTTTTTTCCCTAAAGTTTATTCAAGTCATACCTGAGTTGAAAGCCCTGGTATGAAGGGACTGGTTACTTTGAGTAAGAAAGGAAACTTTAGAGGAATAGCACTAGAACTACAATGAAGAGTGAAAACTGTGGTGTACTATCCATATCATAGTATAGCAGAAGGGAGAAACTTTATTGTGCTGGAGACTATGCAGCACAAACTGTGTTAACCTGTCTTCATAAAAAACCTAATCCTTAAACTTCATGCCACAATGAAAAAAAAGTTGTATAATGAAGTTTTACTTTGTCTAGAAGTATTTCAGAAAGGCAGACCTGCATGCAGGTGTAATGTAGTTCTGGAGCAGTAAGCAAGGCAATAAATCGTGGCTGTTGAGTGTCTAGAGTATCTTGAGATACAGACCAGGTATCTGGGCTCCAAGCTACAGGCAATTTTTATCAAGATTGAGTATTCAGCAGCTCTTACTTGGAGCAGACTGAAATTTGTTTTAGTTCATGTCAACTGCTTCAGCCTTAGAGACTTCAAATAAACAGGCAGAGATCTGAGAACCTAAGACACACATCAACTAGGTCCTTTCTCCTATGCCTTTCCCTGCAGCTTTTGTATGAAGTTTGCAGGACATTCTGTAATGGTTAGGTATGACTAGAATGTAATTGTTGCAATGTTCTTAGGACAACATAAGCTCCTTTTCATGGTCCAGCTACACTAGTGGTACAATGGAAAAGCTGTTAAGGTGGAGCTGAAGATGGAGGAAAGTTTCCTAAGGAAACTAAGAAGTCGTTTTCCCACATAAAAATGTTTCAGTGGTGATGATGGGGGATGGGAATAACCCAAAAGTTATCCAAAATCCAAGTTTCATAATTGCCTACACTTCTCAGAAAATGTCAGTTTTGATTAAAAAATTCAGCAACATGACTTAAGTGTTGAAATTTGGATGTTTTGTATCCTCACTCTTTTATAATATGGGGGCATGGCTGGAATAAGTCTCCTAAAATGAAACACAGTCATCCCTTTCTGCAGAACTGATCACAGTAAATGCATTCCCTTTGAGGAAGCTGATGGTCTAGAACGACATGGAAAGAAAATGCAGAAGCAGAGTTGGAAGTTAAAGGAAAAGAAGGTAAAATGAAGCAGAGATGGAGCTACAGGGCACAGGCACTGCAGCATCTTGAAAGATAGGAATAGCAGAAGAGGCTTGTTATTTTAGCAATGACATTAAAAGAAAAAAGTGAAGTAGAAAAGCGGGAAAGGAAAGATTGCATACAGGAAGCTGAGAAAGCACTAAAATATCTGAAAAGGATTTGGTGAGATAGAACAGATTCCTGAAGAAGCAAGCAAACAGTTCGAGTATGAATCAGTATTTTTCCTTAAAATTCTGCTGAGATTAATTTTGGCTGAAATGTAGCAATGACTTTTTGCAAGGGAGAAGGTAACAGATCCAGAGAGGGTCTTAACTTTCCTGTCCATACAGGATCTTTATTTATTTATTTATTTATTTTTGTTGGAGGCATTAAAAAACACCTCTGGCAGTTTTTCCATTTCCTTTGGCTTTCATGTCTAAAGAAATATTCAAACTGGGAGGGGGGATGGGAAACTGAGCCAGGTGGCAAGCTTATTCATCACCTAGTCAGTGGTGGAAAATACTGAATGATCAAATTAATGTCTTAAAATAACATGAGCACAGAGACATAAAAAACTGCCAAGGGAAGGAATCTGCATTAAAAGAAAACTTGCAGTTTCCCTGTCCAGTTGTAATAAAAGACTTGAACGTTCAGTGGAAGGCAGTGTATGTATCGTCTGCATCAATAATTTGTTATTACTGTTCCTTTTTTGGAGTAGTTAGGAAATCATAAAGAAATACTTTTATCTGAAAAGCATTCAATTTGAATACTTTTATGGAAAATACCTCTCATACGTGTATGTATGTGAGTATGCCTGTAGGCTATAGGTCAAAGTCTCTAAATTTGATTCTAAAGAAGAAAAAAATATTTTTCCCATTTTTGTAAATAAAAATAATTTATTTAAGTTACTGAATAAGATGTGAGGTGGTTTTGTAGCTCTGTCAACTTTAGGATGTAAGCCAAAACAATAGGAGAGAAAAAAATCCATTTAAATAAAAAGCTTCAGATATTGAACTGAAATTGTTAAGTGACATATCAGCTATGAATCTTCATCAGTCTGCATGATTAAAGGGACCATGGTTAGTGTTATTATAACCCCCTATTTTTGCAATCTGAAAAAGGTCAGGTGGTGGGAAATCCTACCTCTAACCTTGCTTTCTTTGTCTACTTTGTATTTACGAACTGAAGAACAGTGTCTGCTAATAAAGACTACTGTGTTTTAAACCCATTCTGGGATTTTAGAGAATGTTCCAAATGTATCTAATGGTAGCCTCTAATATTTTGTTGGCAGTTGATATGTTGATTTATTTTTACTGTATTCAACTAAACTTGAAGGGTTTAGGTAACCATAAATTTTTGGTTATTTCCCATCCTTGAGAAAGGATCCCTTTCTTAATACCCAGCCATCTTAATCACAACCATGCAGGAAATGGGAGCTAATGTTGCAGCACTACTTAAATATCAATTAATTGCTTACCTAAGTATTCCTACAAAAATAAAATGTCTAATGAATTTAACTAATATTTATATGTAGGTAAACTAATATTGGCCCCAGCAAATGCTGCTAGACTCCAGGTAGTTATTTTAAAGACTGGAACTATACTGGGCATATTCTGCCATAAATTAGAGAGGTTTAAGGTATAAGCTCTTCAATTTAGAGAAGGCACACCCCAGAAAATGCTGTTGTAAACATGTACACACTACCTAAATCCTGTATTAATTGGGTCCAGGCTTAGTGAGAGCTTAAGACTCTAATTTGTTATTTAGAGTTTTAATGCAAAATATTGTAATTGGTTGGCCATTGTAGAAATGTGAGAAGAAATAAAGCGCTTCAAAGTCTCAGAAGAAATTAAAAGGAAGTATTTTTGAGTCATAGATTCGGGTTGATATAATCTATCTAAAGCGAAAACCTTATTTATTCCGCCACCGCTTTTTTTTTTTTAAATAAGACAGTTTGACCAAGCTGTATTGCCATAACATTTGGAAGATTTGTTCCTCCATTCCACCTCTGTCCAAATTGTGAATGAAAATGGAGATTAAGCTGTAAAAGCTTTAAATACGACTTAAAAGAACTTCTGTTCTCTGACCAGTTCTGAAAATAAATAACATCCTATTTTTAACTTCACTGTCTAATGATTTGTCAAACACATGCAGAAATAACATAGTATTAGCATTTATCAATTGTACGGATGCCATTCATCAGCCCACTCTATTTGCAAACAAGGAAGTATAATGGATTTTTAAAATCCAAACTGCTTAAATTAAAACCAAATTTCTTCTATGTAGCAGATGCTATGTTTGGAGATTTGTTTTCTGTGCACATGAGCTCTTTGGAACACGAACTGTCCTAGTCAGGGTTGTTCAAAGCTGCTTTGCTTGGTGAGAGGGTCCTTGGGCACCGCTGTAGTGCAAAGAACAATGGTGTACCAGAAATAGTTTGATAAACACTTAAAGAAATAGAGGGGTAAACTGTCTTTAAAGACATTTGTTCCAATGTAAAAACATCTGCGTGGCCATTGGGAGGCAAAGTGATTAGGAAATGACTTTATTCAAATGTTCTTGAATGGTTTTAAATTCTAGTGCTACATATATGTTCTGAATCTAGAGTTTGACCGTTGTAACTGCCTGAATTCAAATGACTTAATCTGTTTAAATTGTTTTATGCCAAAAAGCTCTTAGAAATCTCTCTGCTTGAGTGCAAGGTTAGCTGGCTTACTGTTCAGCCACCTGAGAGTCTTTCTCAGGAAATTTTCAGACTTGAAAATGAAATGAAAAGCAGAGAGCTGATTGGAACAAGCAGTATAGTAAATCAGTTCTCTGCTTACATGAGGGAGAGATTTATAGTTTCTGTGGTATATTTTGTGTCTTTGTACACTGGAAGGCAGCACCTTGCAGCATTAGAAAGTAGGCATGAAAGAACCTTTTAGGTGATGAAGGAAAAAAGTGAAGAACTTTCTTGTCCCAAATTTTGTGGTTTTGGATCCTGGCACAGTTGTATTTAATGGAATTAGTGGGAAATGGTTTAAAACAGGCAGACATTTTCATCATGACTCATTATGCATAGCAATATATTATATATAAACACATTGTTTGGAACCAATACAGTGAGGGTTTTTTTTGTGGTTCAATTAATATTGTACTGCATATGATCTTCTAAAAATAGAATACCTTGATTCTGACTCTGCCAGTTACATACTATTCTGTATGTACTACATACAACTGTCTCTGTACCTCCTTTATTCACAGCTGACATCTTGTATTTGTTAGACAGAAGGCTTCATAGAGTCAGATTCCCTCTAGCTACATACATGTGACATACAGCACAACAGCAAAAAGTTGCCATACCAGAATGCAAACACCTCGTTATCAGTATTGTAAATTAATCCATTGATATTCCAACAGGGAAACCTTGCTTTTAATTTTTACTTGAATTTTGGTCCCTAAAAATTATGAAAATTATGAACTTAACAGTGTTAGCTTAAAAGCAGGACCACTAGGACTACCCTGACAGTTTCAGTTGGCAAGCTGCAATCTTTACCCATTTCTGTAATGTATCAGTGCCATAAAAGTAGACAAGTTGATGAGTAGGCGCAGCTCTTTGGAGGTGTGAAAAATCCAGCAGACTGATTTTGTATCTTTTTGACTGGATTTCTAAGGAGAAAAAATCAGTACTGGATTCAATGAGAAGGATTCTAAAATACAACAATCTTGATAGAATTGCATCTATGTACACTTAATAACTAACCAAACAAAGGTTGGAGGCTGGAGCTAAATCCAATAAATGTAAGTTAAATGCTACTGTCTGACCCTTATTTGAACTGCAAGGTCAGATGCATCACAACATAATTGGTTTATCCTCGTGTGTCTAAGATGCTCTGTAGTAAACAGAATATTTTTATGTCCTGGAGAGCTTAGATTACAAGTGAAAACTTTTCTGAGTCTGGTAGATTTGATTAATAAAGGCTAAACAATGTGTGTGGCTAAAGATACTCTGTTAGCATTTTGGAAAGTGACACTAGTTCCTTATGTAAAACAAACCCTTGCTTGAACTACAGTGTTGGAGCAATCACAGTATAATTCGTTTATCCTCTTATGTCTAAGATGCTTTGTAGTAAACAGAGTATTCTTATGTCCTGGAAAGCTTAAGATTGGCTACTGCTATTTTTGGTTGCTGTTAGTAATTTTTGTAGCAAGAACATAGTGAATATTCATTCCCTGTTAACATTGAATGTACCAGTAATATTATATGCCTTTATGAAAATTTTCTCAGGCTGGAAAAGTGTCCAAGTCTATGTAATAATTTCTGGTAGGTAAGTTGTCATTGGTCAGCCAGGTATCCCTCCTTAGTACCTTTGCTAGTTCTACTAGATCTGTTCTGCAAAGGAAGAATCAAAAGTTATGTTTTTTCTGGTGTAATTGCAAAATACAATCACTCTAGTGTTATGATAATGCTATAGCAAGTAAGATATATGTTTAACATATTAATTTTTCTTATTAGGATATGGTTTTAAAAAAGCATTTCAGTAGTTCAAACTACTGAACTTAAGTTTCAGTAAAAACTCTTGGTTAATATTTCAGCATGAAGTGTGGCTTTTGTGTCTGAAATCTTTTTGTGGGGCGTGGTGCTGACAAAAGAGTAAATTCTAAAGTAATCTGTGCCTCAAATTAACTCTTCTGTCCCTGTTTCCCCAGCTCTATGAAACAGTTTGAGCACAACATGACTATTTCTCCTAGGATGCCTGCACACCTGAGGCGAGGATTTGGAACCTGACTATAAATACTTATATGATATGTTCTGGGAATCCAGTCTTACTGGCCTATTTAATACGTAAGGAAAACCCTATATACTTGGAGAAAAAAGATCCCACCTGCAATAAAGTCTTTCTCAGTGTGTTTTTGTGTTATTATTTTTTTTAAATAATAACAAGATTTTATGGAATCTGCAAATAAACTTGAAATATATAATTAGATTTTCTGTCCGTAAATACTACTTAATACAAAGGAAAATGAGAAGGTAATGTATTTCATAACTAGTTATAGGCAGCACTTGGGACAGGATGAGTTACCAATTTGTCTTTTGCTAAGCAGATTATTATGTATGTGCTGGTGGTCGCAGTTTTCTCATCCCCTCTCAAATTAGCTTTAGTTGTTCACTACTCTTCTTGCCTACGCCCTACACTGGGGAAGGAGAACAGCCTAATAATTCTTCATATGAATACTGTAGGTGGTCTACAGGAGCTGTTTTTTCTATAGCTGCTCTAGCAAATCAGTAGCACAGTCTGTGGCTACAGAGCTGTCTCGTATTCAACTTAGGCTTTCTTGCTTTGCTATAGAGTTATCCTATACTATACTCATCTTGAAATTGTGCGATTTGTCTCATCTTCAAAGACTACTGAGTGTTGGAAAAGTGAACAGTGAGGATTTTATTCAAGTATATAGTGTGTATAAACAGCAGGGCGTAACTGTATGATGCTTTCAGTCTTTCATGTTGCTGCCATTGATTCTACAAACTTTCCTTCATGCAATAGAATTGAGTTTTGTATCCCCAATTTGGAAAAGAACTATGTTCTCTGCAATCAATCCAAGTTGTAACTAGATGGTGACACACAGACTAACTTTGTGCTGGACAGTGGTGTGTTGAGGGGGAATTGTGTTTCCCTTGAAGCTGATGGGTATTTAGTTAACACTAACAAATAAGGAGAACTGAATATAACCTTGTAGTTTGACTTAACTATGATAAGTATTCCTAATAGACCTTCTAAAGTTTTTGTCCTGCAAAATCAACTTATGTGTCCCCTTCTCCTTGCTCCATTTAAGACTATGGGTATCTCATACTTTCAAGTTGGATTCCCAGAGGGACACATAATGTCCCTCATTCTCTTAACAAAAATGTTGGACATGTGTCATGTGATAAAGATGATGGAGAGCTAAGCAGCGTTTTTTCTCTTTTGCAATTCTCTGCAGCCCTGGTTATGCTTTGTTTTGGAATGAATGATACTTTGCAAAGGACTTATGGACATCATTTAGCTTTCTAGAAAGTTATTGGGTGTATCTGAAGTTTGTTAACTGGGCTCTCCCTTTAATTGGTGTAAGAATAGGCACCTCCAGAGAACAGTTCATTCCATAAAAAAAAAATAATGATTGTTTAAGACAGGAAAACTTCTCATCTTTGAGAGGTTTTTATTTATTATTAGGCAGATTCAATGATTCTGCTTTGTGTGTTCATATCCAGATATGTTGGTAGAAATGAACTATTAAGAAATTATCTAATGCAGAGTATACTTAAATCACAGTACTATCATACATCCATATTCATATCTGATGATAGGAAGCATGACAGTACTTGCTTCTGAGAAATCTGTGTATGAGGTTTGTATAATTTATCTAAAATCTTTGTTCTTGGAGAGATGTGATAGCTTCACTCTAATAGATGACTATGACTACAATATACATGTATGATTACAATATGTTTTAATAAACCTACCTCCTAGAAACTTTCCAAAGTGATTCCAAATAGATTCCTTATAAGCCAAGATCACAGAGATTAAAATCAATTTTTATATGTAGCTGGTAACCTCTTCATTTGATCAAGAGACTTAATTGGTTTCTATTCTTACCTAAATTTGGAAAATAGATAAACATATTGGATTGTGTCCATAAAGAAATAACATATGTACTGCAACCTCACAATCAGATGCTGTGATTTATTTTATTTTTTATATATATATTTGCACATATCCTGTTTTCCTCTTGGTTTACAAAGAAAACTCAGTGTCGAGGGAACTGAAGACTGGGTTATACTGGGCTAATACAAATTTAACTGAAGCCAAGAATGCCCCTGGTTTGGCTCTGAAAAGAGCACTAAGCAGCCAAGGACATTTGGAAGGCCAAATCCAAACCAGTACGGTGAGCTTCCTACATTGTACTGCCTACAGCAATAATTATATATTTGGATTTTATTCTGCCTATCCTGCCCCTATATCTAGTTTTAACACAGGATAGTCGGCTTTCTAAGTGCCAGAACAGAGTGACAATAGCTTCATGAGTGACACAAACTATATAATCTGCTTTTCTAGAAACAGTTTTAATTTCTTGTCATTAGCTCTCTGCTTTTTAGCCAGAATTGACTGTATGGCTCTAGTTTGCCCTGGTCAGGATGTGGGAAAAGCTAAATCCTACATACAGACTGACCTAAAAAAGT
Organism: Aegotheles bennettii; assembly: GCA_013398125.1. NCBI lineage: Eukaryota > Metazoa > Chordata > Aves > Caprimulgiformes > Aegothelidae > Aegotheles > Aegotheles bennettii. The sequence goes on along the minus strand of VZRW01004220.1, from coordinate 7,383 downwards.
TATATTGGCACTGAGATAGAGTCCATTAGTAATTTATTTTGCAACGTAAGTAGAAGCCAGGGTGGTGATTAAAAAATAAAAATAAATTGCAACAATTGTTTATCTGCTTTTGTAATAACACAGTAGACCTGGATTTCTTCAGAAGATTGTTGTTTACTCTTGATACTGTGCTTCAGTAGTATCTCTCAAAAGACTCTTCTTCTAAAACTTTTCACAGAACACATCTAGCTAAATATTTGTCTTAAAACAGCCTCTGAATTCATCAGGTTATATTATGTAGGGTGCTAGGATTATACTCCCTATCACTTTGGCAATTCTTTAAATATCTAGAGTGGAATAAAATGCTTTAGTCTGAATGAAATATAAGATCCTCCAAGTGGTATCATTCTTTAATTTACTTTATGTTCACTGTTTTCATGAATGTGCAAACATTAATGTGGAAATTAGTAGTTAGCTTATTGGAGAGATCCCTGTTTTATGGTTTCACCAAACTACTTGTCCCATCTAATTTAAATTATTTTTGTCTTTTCTAGAAGATCCATGTACTCTTAATAATTTAAATCTTTCTGTTCTTCTCTTCCCTGTTTTTCTCTCTTCTTGCTTGTTGTTATGCCTGAATTAAAAACATCTGGATTAAAAATGTTGGGGTTTTGATAACAAGTCTGTCTCTCATTTATTTTTCTTGTAAAATGCCACAGCATCCTTTCTATACTTAGCATCCAAGAAAAGTTGAGATGTGTTGAAAGTTTTCACTAGAAACTATTTTTTATAGAAAATCACTGTTTTGATCAAGATTTTTTTTTATGTGAAGTTTTTCTGCCTTTGGAGAGTTAACTTTTCATTATACCACTGAAAGGGAAAGAAAAATGGATTTTCTGGAGTTTCAAAGTCTGAGATTGAAAAAATGAAAATTTGTATGTATTTTTAATGTTTACAGCTGTAATTACCATACTGCTCTGTTTGCATGTATTTTGCCAGCAAATCTTGAAGGGCCAGATGCACACCAAAAAAAAAAAAAAAAAAAA
>VZRW01004219.1:170003-207591 GCA_013398125.1 Aegotheles bennettii | reverse complement strand
AAAAAAAATTGCATACATACTAAGAGAGAAGCGCTTGTGGATCAAATAAAAAAAATCTTTCTCACCCTGTTCTGTTCAGCTGTATTCCTGCATAGCCATGGTAACTCTTCAGCAATTTTGTCCTTGCCCTGAATGCTCTGGCAGTTTGTAGCAGTGGGAAGTCATGAAGCAAAACATAGAGGTTCCCAGCAACTTTCAGCTGTAACACTGTCATGCTTCCAGGTACAGGACCCTTGAGCAGACTCTGTCAACTGACCTGCATGGGAACGGTCCTCTGAGAAATGCCTAAAAGAACATCTGTGGTCTCTCATTCTGAGTTTTTGCTTAGGAGAGGGGAGGAGATAGTATTAGTAATTACTACTACTAATAAAAACACATTATTATTAAGGCTCCCTGCTAGCAATTTGATGTCTTCATTCTGGTGAGACTTCAGCCAGATTTGTCTTACTCAACTAGCAGACATTTAAGGAGGATATATACAACACAGGTCAGTCATTCTTTGGTCTGTGTCCAGCCCTATGTTGTATCTCTCTCTTGAAAAGCAAGAAAATGTAAATAACAAGTCTTTACAAACTTGATTCCATTCTCTGTTGCCACTTTGTGCTTTCAGGTGTCAATGAAATGTGATTGGTACAAACCAATATGGGTGTTTTAGCAGACACGTACGAAAATCCCTTCATTCTCATTATACTGAGTCCTTCTCTGTGCTCTTATGTATTAGTGGTTATTCCTGCTAGACTGACTGTTTGCTATGCAGAGCAGGGCTGTCTCTGCAGGTTGTGCTTTGAAGGTGTAGTACTGGGCAGCTAGAAACAGTCATGTTCTCTTGAGCTCCTGATGGCTTATTTGTTATTGCAAGAAGCTTTGTGAGATCTTTGCTCCTAAGAAGGATTAGGTTAAAAGAAATATTGTTTGGATTATGTCACTATTATTTTTGTTATTACAAAGTAGGAAACAAGGAAAACAACACCCTGTAAATAAAACCACTTAAAAAATCTGGAAGTTTTTCAAATATATATATATAAAAATCTTTCATATGAATATTATAAAGGAGAATAAATTAAATTTTCATTCAGCTCAGTACTATACATAAAGTGCAAATGTTGCAAGTCTATTTATCAGGCTGGCCAGAACATGACAAATAATAAACTGACAGACTGGATTCTTATTATTACAGTCTAATAAACAAGAACTCTCTCCTGCCTTGCTTCATGACATTTTCTATGAAGCAAAAAGAAAATACATTTTCATACAGTTATCATTCTTCACTCCCCCAATCTTGCCTTAAAAATGCTTATCAGTATTTCAGAGAAATTGTTGAAAAATTGAGTGCTGGGAAAACTAAGAGGAGGTTTATGTCAGGAAGAGATAAGCTGTTCACAGGTCTGTGCACCTCATTTGTACAGTTTTTTATGAGAAAACCCACGGGGTAATCTGACCATATCAGTAAAATGTCACTGCCCTTAGATAGTACCTTCTTTTTATAAAAGCTTACCATGTTGTTAACTTCTCAGAAGGTTGTTTTTTTTAAATTGGTATTTGATTTGAGGTTGTTCAGGTCTTTTTAATCACCTTCCATTTTCCTGCCTTATGAACAATGTCAAGAAGGATCCCTGGTGTGAATGTTAGGAACTACAGGTGGTTTGCATAGCTTTTTCATATGACCTCTTCTATGCCCCTAAGTCTGTATGACTTTGCAGATGCACTTTCTTCTGTGCACATGTAGCTGACCCTGTGTGCATGAGATGCCCTTGCACAAACAATGTGATCTAAAGGTTTCTGAAGAAATCACTGCAGCTTATCCATAGAAATGAGCACACGTTAGGCTATTTGAGCCACTCACTTTAACAAAATCTGTGTACCACCCAAGAGATCTCTTGTCTACCAGCAAACTGCCCCAGGGATGTACTTCTCACTCATTTGCAATATGCCAAATCCACTCTTCAGAGCTTTACCAAGTGAAACATCCACTCCTATCCGATCCCACATTCCTTGTTCTCTAGAAAGTAAAAGTCCTTAAAATCCATTGCATGAATCTAGCAGGTCGGCTTCCTTCTCTTCTAGAAATGAATTAACCTCTCCTTATCTTCTGCAAAAATAGGGAATACACACCTCTTCAGGAGTCTTTGTTTTATGTTTTGATTTGCTCTAACTTTTAGAATAACCATCTAAGTGGATGTGCAACAGTCACCCGGCTTTCTAGAGACAGAATTTTTAGTCACTTTTTTATTGATTTTTTGCCCTTCCCTGTTGTCTGCCTGATCAAAGAGCAGTAATTTTTCAGTGACCTCCCCACTTCAGTTCTACTTCTAGGCAAGCCAAAATTCAGAGAAGTCATCACATCCCATTAGATTCAGTCCAATCTTGAAATAAAAAAAATTATTTCACCGTGATGCAGCAGCACAGAAGTTTGACAGTCCAGCTCAAGTATATACACTGCTTTTTTTTCAAGGAAGAATGACTTTTGTACAAAAGTTCATCAACCCAAAATGTCAGATTTCAGAGGGAGAGGAAGGTTTTAGCTTATTATATATTCTATGCTATATCTACTATATGTTCCTGCTTGGCATAGTCCTGTTGAAGTAAATTACACTGGAAATTTACTGCACCTAGGAGAATTCACCCAGGCTTGAAAGCACAGCAAACTGCTCCAGGGATGTACTTTAACTGTATTAGATTCCTCTATACAAGAAGATTATTTTCTTCTTTTATAAATTACTGTAGCATTATGTCCTTTACCAAAGTTATATTTTTTCCATATGCTGTCCGTCTTTAAAATCAATTTCATTATATCCTGTGACAGCAGCCAGCGTGTCTTGCAGTAAATGCTAAATTTGTTATGCCAGAAGGCAAGACAAATATGACACAATGAGTATTTTCTACCAGATAACCAAATTGTTTTATTTAAAAAATACTTTACAATGCAACACATCTTCTTTGCAAAATGAGTTTTTCATTAAATTTGCCAACACTTTCTACCACAAGGAACTTTCCTAAACTTTAAGAGTTTTGTGTTCAAAATAACAGGAATAATCATTGAAGCAGAGACCACAGGTTAACCTTTTCTCTTCTTAGCTCATTGTACATGCCAATAGAGCAACACAAACCTCTCTCCTTCGTGTCCTGGCCCTTCTTTTCTGTTCCCCTGCTGTGTACTCCCAGTCCATTCCTGGCATGGCACGGGCTGTCATAAGGCCATGACAGGGACAGCCAGGCCAGGAAAATATGGACACTTCTGGGTGCCAGCTATTAGACTAATTTTGCTATAGGGGGAAACTGAAGCCTCCATCACTCTTCTGAGAGATAAGACAGACAGGATTTGAACCACAGGAGGGAAATGAACGTTCCCTAGGTGAATGTTTTAGCCACACACCTGTTATTCTAGAGGTGGGTGGAAGCATGAGGGCAACCACAACTGCACGTAAGTGAGAACAGCCACAGACCAGGCCTTGTGCTGAGCTCAGTGTTCCTGAAGCTTCAGATACTTCTGGACACCAGAGGAAATCTTGGCACATCTCTTCCCAGGACAGCAGAGTAGGATGTGGATCTTACCTACAGTTTCCAGTTGTGGCCATAGATGTGGATCCTTGGTGAACATTTAAGCTTTATGGGGAGTTACTCAATGAACTGCAGCTATTTCAAAGCAAAGTACCTACTGGTGTAAGCACTTACTAAATTACTCCAAAATTATTGTGTAATTAGTAACAAATGGAAGTGAGATAAACTAGAAGTGTGGAAGATTATTTAGGTATTAGACATAGTGAAGTCATCAGGGCTTGACAAAGTGTCCCCCAGAGTACTCCCAGCAGTTGCCAGAGCAGTCTCAGAGCTACTAGCACTGATTTCTAAAGATGATTAGAAGGCAGAGAGGTCCCAAGAGACTAGAAAAGGGCAAAGAGAAAATCCTTCCAAACAGCTTCCAGTTCCCAGACACTGGTGTTAAAAGATAACACAGTAGAGACTTTGCAACCACCACAAAATTTTAAACACCAGTGTGTTAAAAAACAGAAAAGAGAAAACTTCATCTAAAACCATGTTAGCTGGTGATGCTTGCCACAGCAATATCTAAAAATGAAGACGTTTTCCAAAGCCTTATTAAACTCTGTATTGGATTACTGAAAGAAAGCCCATTTCCATTGAGGAAACAGGACTTTTTGGAATAATTTTTATTGGCTGCAGTGCTCTTCTACTAATAATACTGCCCAGTTCCCTCTCTATAGACTTACTTCAGTTCCTCTCCAGCCCTTTGGCAAGAAAGTTTGCATTTATTTAAAGGATCTTCACAAGCCTTCTTTTTAAAATACATCTTTGATCAGAAGTCACTCTCAGATATAGATAGCAATGAAGTACATGGAGTGCTATGAACCTTTCTAGTATCCTTTCTTGCAGGAAATTAAAATAAAGAATTCAAAGATCTCTTTGTAGAAATTCATCTTTATCCTGTGCAGTAAAGATCTGAGTGAACAATTAAATATTACTGACATAGGTTTCCTATGCTTAAAGCTTCTAGAATAAGTATGAAATCAAATGATGAGCACTATGTCATTAATTCCTTTCCTTGAATAACAATTGCAGGTGACAACTTTGGCTAGTAAATTTGAACCTAAGTCCCTGGACAAGGCCACTTTGTCTGACTTTCAGATGGTTGTTATGTGAGACTGAAGAAGTTATTTAGTAGAAAGTGTCATTCACTTGCAACATTGCAGCAATTCAAATAAATTTTAGCTTCAGTAGGCATAAGCTTACTGAGCAAAATATCTCACACAGAAAAGAAAAAGATGCAGACCCAAGGAAAGAATAAAGTCCAATGCAAACTTCATGATGCAAAAAAATGTACTGAGTCACAAGTGGAAGAACATATGAAAATCATGCCGCTTAACTTTTTCCATTCCCCGGAAATTTTCTGCTTTAATTTGGAACAGGGAGGCATTGTAAGTAACAGTAGACTTGCAAAGCCAAGATCTGAGGAGAAGCCCAATTCTGTACATTTTGCTGACATCCTGTCATTTCACTAATACTTAAAACAGAAGTTTGGTCCCTCATAAGGAAAAAAGTGCCTGTTGCCTGTAGTACATAGGTTGTAAAGGCATTCAAGCTGCCTACTGTTAAATCAGAGTCCCCAGAATAAAACACCAAAGACACAGAAAATTTCAAACTTTTTCTTTGAAAATAGAGAGGCCCCTCACAATCTCAGTTCTCTCTGTGAATAAATAATTTGTTTTTAGTCAAAACCCATTGCATAACTGATTTCCAGTGCTAGATAAATTTTAGGTCCTTTTAAAGATCTAGCTGATTACTTTCTTATGTAACCTTTGTCAATGAAAAATTTTGCTGTTTCAGTTAAATGCTAATCCTATTGCTACAAGACTCAAGAGATGGTTCTTTTCCAGCAACTTGCTGGGTAAATTTTGCATCTGGAATATTATCCGTGGCTTTAACACAGCAATATTTCCTGGCTTCATTAGAGCATGTTTTTATGCTCAATTCATCTTGAAGACTTAACGCATCATCATCTGGTACCCATATGCAAACATAGATTACAAACACTTCCCAAAACATTCATATGGAAAAGTGTATTGTCAGGCACTGGAATAGGTTGCCCAGGGAAGTGATGGAGTCACCATTCCTGGAGGTATTTAAAAAATGTGTAGATATGGTGCTTAAGGACATGGTTTACTGGTAGATGGCAGTGTTAGGTTTATGGTTAGACTTGATGATCTTTAAAGTGTTTTCCAACCAAAACAATTCTATAATTCTATGATTATGCAGAGAGATTAAGAAAGAGGCATACACAGAGCTACTGACCCTATAGCCTTAGGAAATGACCCTGTGATATCCTTCAGGCTGTGGAGCACTTCATCTGCTCTCAGCAAAGCTCCTAAACAGCCTGGAAACCCACAGACCTGTCTACTTCTGGCTTTTCTTCAAATGTCAAACTTTCCTGACAGTACACCAGTTCCCACAAGATATGACTGACTGCAAAGAGGCTTCTGAGAAGAAATAAGTGATTTGTAACACATGGATAAGAGGGGAAAAGATTAATTTGAAAGATCTAGTGAAGTATGTGTGCCTGATCAAACTAATTTATATTATTCTTTCAAGCTTGATCCTTCCTCATACATTAGTGTTATTACCATTGTCTCTTCTTACAATGTCCACAAAATAAGGCAAAGGCATTGCCTTTTTTAATATTGTTACATTTTATCATAATATGTTTTATAGAAATCAGAGGATTTTTTGACCAACTGTAAGGAACAACTTCACTATATGTGAGCACACACATATGCATGTACTTACCTGTGACTTACCTCACTCTGAGTTCCACAAATCAGACACAACATAATATAAAACAGACAATAGAATAAAGATATTCAGAAATGTTCCTTGTTGGCATCACTGTGACCTTCTTGTTTTTAGTTTATCAGAAATCTGAGAACAGTACCAAGGTTTTATTATTAAGGAAATTACAAGGGGCACAGTGTAGGTGTTGGCTAGCCCTGTGTTCAGTCACTCGCATCTCACCTGCCATTGGAGTTAGAGGACTTGCTTGCAGGGTTCATGTCTTCAAGCACAGCCAAAGCTTCTCCAGTCCACAGGTAGACATCTGAATGTACACAACATGTCTGTAACCTGAAGACTACCCATTCTTTCTCCAACGCTATTAAGATAAAAAGTTTTTTCAGTATCTCAAAGTTCTCTGTTGTCTATTGCCAGCATTCTCCTGACACAGTCTTTTAGTGAAACCATGGCCTAGCCTTCATTTTTATACGATCATCTGAACCAAAATAAACCGAGGGCTTTGCTCATTTGGATTTTTATCCCTTAACAAGAAGCATAAAATTTTCCTTTAGCTGACATTGTGAACAAGGCATGCACACTTTCAGCCCATCTGTTCTTCTCCTCCCAGAGTACAGCTGTGACTATAGAGCTACATACTGCCTTAGCACAGGAAAACCAGTGAGCTTCGCTGGTTCTACACGAAGGGTAAGTCTAAGCTGCACAACTCTGTGTCAGGGAGAGATACCAAAGCAAACTTGTAATAGATTAACATGAGTATTGAAAACAGCATTGCCTGCATATTCCCTGCTGTATTATTTATAGCCAACACTGTTGTATGGCTTTCAGGACCCAAGCCAGTATCTGAGAGCTACTATCTGCACATGCAACTGTGCTGAATTAACATGCCAGGATCAGCTGCATTAATGGAGTCTAAAACTAATCCCATAGAGACAGTGACTAATTATATGCAAAGATGAAGTTTCTCTGCATCCCTCATTTTCACTAATTAATACTCCAGTCACTGAGCCCTCAGTACTTTCTACTCTCTTTTCTTCCCCAGTAGCTGTAGAATAGGCAGGCTGTCCTGGTGAGTGGCTCAGCAGATCCCTGTTAACAGTCCCCAGGCCACTGCAGAGGCAATTAGAATGAACTGTAGTATTCCAAGTTTCATCAGCACAGCCATAATTTTCTCTATTGCTTAATCCCAATACCTGCATTATCTCGTCCTTTGAGAAAATACTGTCCATCCTGTGGATTACAGGTTTTTTGAGACAAGCTATAGGAACTTTAAGTACTTTCTACATCAAAGCATTCTGAATATTTTTCCACAGATGCAGTTGTCCCTTGTAGTATTTTCCATATCTTAACATTTGCAATAGGAAAAGGCACTGTGCATAATGGTATTGGGCTGTTTTATTAGCATAAAGACCCTACAGAATTAATTTTCTGTAAATTTGCTGGCAAGGCAGTGCCAGCAACCTCAAAACTAGACCACCAATAACCAGTTCAACCAAGAATTTCCCATGATCTGTAGAAAATCTACTCAGACCCTTGGAAGATCTAGTCACATGTAAAAAGCAACCCTGGATCCTGGGATCTCTCTAGTCTAATGTTGTCAGTATACTATGTAGATATTGTAATCTTTGTTATGTTTACCCAGCAAACAGCCTCCACTCTGCCTTTCTGGTTCATGGCATTCTAAACACAAACTTGCTCATCAGCCTGTTTTCTCTGGTACCTTTTTGGGCACCTTTTATTTTTTATAAGTAGACCCTTCATAAGTCCAGAACATGCTGTGAATATCCAGTAAATCCAGATGAAAAGCCACAAGAGCCTCTAAGACCTAAGGCCTATTGTATCTGGGTGATTTCTTGTTCACGTTGTGACTTTAGTCTCATCTGTCCAACAAGCACACTTCCTGTGAGAACACATTGAAGATCACATTTTTGTGTGATCTTAAAACTGATAGACTCCTTTCTATAATTGCATTAATTTATTTTAGGATGACAAATAACTACTTCATTGTTCTAATATACAGAAAGTAAAGCCTAGGTATTAATTTGGTCAGAACTAAGTGGTGTAACATCTTTGCAACCCACTAGTACACATCTTTCAAATCTCAAATGTTAAGACCTGGTTGTATGATTATTCCTTTTGCCCAGGACCTGGCTCTCATGTGTGCCCCTCCAGAGCCCAGCAAAAGCAGAGGTTCTGTGTTCTTTCCAGCCATGTTTATAGAATATCTAGCATGTCCTGGGGCCCTCTCAAAGCAATAATAACTGTTATAACTAGGATTAACCCGATCTGGTCCTCTCTTCTATGAGTTAGGTTTTTTTCTGGACACAGATTCTCACTATCATGTAATTGCAACTATTCTGAACATTGTATTTTAATTCTATGAAGTCATGATGCTTATAGACTTTAAATAATTCTATGTATTGATAGAATTGTTATTAAGTCATACTGAAAAAAATTCTGGCTTTTAAACTGTGAGGGTCTCAACTAAACAAGTTTTAGACCAAATGAAAACTCAAGCTTAAAATCAACCATAACCTTAACAGAACAGAATTAGGCAATGTTTGTTACAATCTTGAGATTATTTTTCCAGTTCACAATTTTGTTTTGATTAATAAGTTTTCATCTTGACTGTGGAATTCTCTTTCTGGAAGAGGAAGAGCAAGATATGATTGTGGCTTATTTCAGCTGCATTAGCTAAAGCTCACAAAAAACTGTTGAAAAAACAGAATGAAAAAGGAAAGTAGAATATTTATATCATAGCAGTATTGATCACACCGTTACAGTTTCTAGTATATCAGCATTTTCACTGTAAATTACTGTCAAGGGTTTATAATTGTTGCCACGTCTTTCTGCCCTGAGACAACATTCTAGGAGAATGGCGTTTTTATATATCTGAGTATTTAAACAAAACCCATACATTTCATATGGTTTTGTGAGTCAGTGCACTGTGAAAGCCATTGTAAAATAAATACAATATTAAAAATAGATGTACTTAAAATCTACACAATAGTTTGTTGACACATGCCTTGGTCATTTCCACGAAAACAGAGGAACTCCGTTATTTTATATCACTTTAAAGAGTAAGGCTTGCAGAAAATATAATTTTTCTGAGATATCAGTCTGGCATTTTTCAGAACCATTTTACCCTAGCTGGGAAAAATAATGTAGACTGGACAAGTTAACAGCTGTGTTAGCTGTGGACTAGTAGTTGGTACATAGCAGCTGTTCCAACAGGTACTTCACCTGAGCCCAAGCGGTGCCTCACTCGCAGCAGCACACCATCACTGTCAGGCTGTGTCATCAGTGGCTGCATTAGACCCACTTGTAACATGGCTAGAGACAGTCAGTCATTTTCATTATAATCACTAACAACTTGTCTGTAAGTTAATGTAATGTATTTCTGGCACACTGACCTCTTCCTTAGGAGATTTTACATTTTCTGGACAGTGGTTTTCTGAAATTCCTTTTCTGACAGTTGCACTGGCCTCCAAAAGCAAGGACAATTGTAATTGTCTGATTGGAAAACTACATTTGTACTCATTACTCTGTGCTGTTTCAGTTAGGAAATAAACTAGAAATTAGTTAAGATTTATACTTTGATTCACAGAATAGCCAATTTTTTCACTATTAGAAAACAATCACTTTCAGCCTGGCTGTTGAAAGAAACATATTCATCTTGTGCTGGATGGTATTCTTAGGCTGTCTTTCTAAGGTTGTTTTCAACTTTGTCATATTGTCATAAATAACAAATTAATATAAAAAATATACTTAAAGTTAGGAGGACTTAATGGAATTGTATTTTTTAAATCTTCCTTCTATGGTCATTAGATAAGACCTTTCTTATTCACAGTCTTGATCTGGACAGTGACACCCAAGGTTAGAGTGAAAGCTTTCTGTAAAAGTTTAATGTGGGTTAATCCATATTGACATGCACTCTAGGCAAACACTTCTCTGATCATAGCCAGAGCCAGCTGTATGCAAAGCCTCTCAGTTGAAGAAGTTGAGCACAGCATCACAGCAGCACTACTCCCCAGCCAAGCAGCCAAACCCCCACCCCAGCAGCACCCTTCGCCCTAGCCCAGCTGCAACAGACACGATGCACATGGAGCCCACACAGCTGTACCTTTCACACGGCAGCCATCCTTCCACTTCTGGTCCAGAGTAGGCGTGGACATACTGTACCATACATATACAGTAAATCCAGAGTGGGATGGAAATGTTCATGTTAATGTTATTTTTGCCATAATTATTGTTCTTTGGCTCCTGACTGAATCTGACTTCTTGCAGAAGCTCACCAGGAGAATTTGCTGAGCTCACTGCCTGCCCTGCTACACGGACAATAGCTTCCAGACAGCCGCATGAACCTTTCAAAATAACACAACAATTTCTGCTTTGGCCATCTGTCCATGGAATCAGATTAAAGTGCTTTTAGAGAAAATAATTCTTTGCCCTCTCTTGAGCCAGAGACAACACCATAGATCAGATTTCTCATACATCGCCTATGGTTTCAAAACCAAAAAATCCCTCACGCCGAGCCATCAGAAAAAGCTTTAATCCTTAAACTAACAATGTAATTATAAATCCATATCCCACAGAAATGTTCCCTACTAGATACCACTGTCAATAGTAAATAATTCACATGGAGAGGCTTTAATGGCAAACACTCCACTTAAAAGCTCTTCACAGCAGACAGCAGGATAACAATGTAATTCAAGCCCAGAAGTGAGGAATGTTTGACTCTTATGCGATTTCCCCACTGACAAAGTGCAAACAAAATTCCATGAGTCTTCCTGCTGGAGGAAATGTGCTCAATGGAATAGAACTGTAAGGGCATAGGCAAGATGTTTAAGTGTAAATATATTACAGCCTGCTACAATGACTTCTGTCTAACACTGTGCTATATGAAGCTTTCTGGAAGAAAGTTGGGGAAGGTTCTATGAATGAGAATACCCCTTCCCTCGCATTAAGGACTACATATGATTATCTTGCATCGTATTGCTGGGGAAAAGTGCTGCAAGGAACTTATTCCCATTTCTCTCTGTCTCCTCCAGAGCAAGGAGGAGCCTTGCACTGAACCAAATGATGAAGACATGGCAGGGACCAGCCCTGTATATCTGAATCTTGCTCATCCTGCAGGGTACAGCATTACATGGTCAGGAAGCAATGGAAATGGAGTAGAAAGACCTGTTTTAAGGAGTAACAACAAAAATAAACACGTTCAAAGTAGAGCTGCTGGTAAACACCTTGTGTTTAATACTAGCCAGTTGTCTAGATCTCTTTAGTGATACCACCCTCCAGGTAAGTGGACTGCCAGTGCTTGCAGTCCAGCTGTCCTCCCAGTGTGCCAGGTTAGGTACAGAGAGCAGGACAGGTATAATACCAAATTGTATCTGCCCTGTAGCAGAGGAACAAACCATTGTTATTCTTAAACCTTGAAATCAGCAGGAACCATTTGGTATTCAGCACTGGAAAAAGTCAGGACCTTAATCTGTCTGCCTCAGATTAAAACTTTGTTCCTAATTCCTCCTTTATTATAAGCTTTGGCATCTTCACTATTTTCTGTTTGAAAGAACCCATAACATAGAAGGCATATCTGAGAAAAAAGTCAAATGTAAATTGAACATATTGAACAAGCTTAAGGCAATAACAAATAAAAATACTCTTTAAAAGTCACAAAATATTCTCAACAGTGTTGCTTATTACATTGCCTTAGTCTCACCAGACATATACTTCACACTGCTGTTTCATTAATGTTCTCCAGATGAAGTTGTACAATCAGCAGAAAATCATTAAAGAGACAAAGTATTGCTACGCTAAATAGCTTGCTTGCTCTTCCTGTTTGCCTCCAAGCTATAGCTTTTTATCTTTCTTTTTTCCATTCCTGAAGACTGTTTCAACATGATCAGATTTGATGTCAGTAAATTATATTAAAATGAGAGAAGAGGACATTTTAATTTTCTAATCTGCTGTTCCTAAAAAAGTCCTATCAGCAATAGGGAAATTGAGTAGTGTATATCATTTGCTTGATACTTGAAGCTAGGAAATATAGATTATTTCCTGTTATTTAGTCCTTCCTGCCTAAACTTAATGTTATTAAATTCACTGTTATGCTCAGATATTTTTAAGGAACAATTAAAAAAGCTTAACTGACTTAACGTGTCTTATGAGTATAATAATATATCTAATTTGACAGGTAGAATATTTAAAATTACACAGATTTCAAGCTGAACAAAAAAGAAGTGGAAGCAGAGTGGAGCAGTCATCTGTGCATGCAATATTAATAGAAAAATGTATATATAAAATGAGCTGGGCAAATGAGACTGTGACTCACTCTGTATTTTCTAGAATTTAGCATACACTCTGAAAATGGATACTAAGTAGGATGGTGGACAACATATATAAACATACTTGCTTTTACCACGTCCTCAAGTGAAAAAATCAAACATATGCCTTGTCACAGCACATTTGTGTTTGCACTCTGTGATTCAGCCTTCAGATATAACTGTCTTTAAATACACACTTCCATGCTCTTATTCCAAGGGATGTCTGTCTCATTGTGTGCACAGGGGGAGGAGCAAATGTCTTGAAAATTACTTTTTTCCATAGTAGCATTCTCCAAGCTTGCTTGCTTGCTTTTTTTAAAAAAAAACAAACCAGAACTCCACAACCATTCTGAAACAAAATCTAGTCTGACTCACTGTTTCTGAGGGAAAAAAAAAAAAAAAGCCGATAACTGACACTGGACATTGTTCCATTTTGTTTATTTTCTTGCTTCTGTGGGTGGATGTGTAGTGTGTACATACCATAAAAAAAGATTTGCACTCATTTAATGACTACCTTTCTGGTACAGACCACAAGTTGAGAAATATTGGTCTTTTTGTGCCACAAGTGGCAAATGCTTCTATTGGAGATTTTACATTTTTTACATTTAAATACTCAGATTTTGCATATTTAAGCAGTTTCACCAGGCAACAGAGAATCATAAACCATTCTTCCAGCTTCTACCTTGAAGGACACAGATAATAAATGCTTCTCATTTAAACAATTTTAATATAACCAAACAGTGTTTTCCATCTATCTTTTTTTCCCTAAAATGGTTGGATTGGTTTTGATTAGTCTTTCAGACTATAATGAAATCATGACTATATGATCTATACCTAGGTGTAGACTTACAGAAGCATAACTGAAACTGAAAATAAAATCTTAACAATGACAAGTGACATTGTGAATCTTAACTAAAGGCAGAACAAGTAATTCAGGAGATTGTCACATAATCTGTAGAAGGCATAATGACTAGAGCTGAACAAGAACTAATATTTTACTTTTAAAACTATTGATGGTTGTGACATTTATAAACAACACAAAGGCCAATTCTCTCACCCCATAGCTCTAAGCCTTTGTTACATGTCTGGTTTAAATTACTAAGCAAATTTTTCTGCCAGCCCATTACACATAATAAAACCAAAGTCCCATAGCTTGATTATGGCACGTGGCTGGAAGTCGCAGCCAGCTGGTTTTATGAACATGGGACAGTGCAGCCTTTGCTCTGCCTGTCCAATGGCTTGGGCTGTTCTCGCCTTCTCATGAGTCCGATCCTGTCAGTCTCTGTTCTGTGGGAAGGCATCCAAGTTCTGAGCATGAGTGAAAATGATCTTCATCAGCCTGCCTATCTGTCTCCTCAGCACCCTTCTTTAAGAGTACATGGCAACTTTAATCAGAAAATAAAAATACTGCAAGAAAATCTCACCTTTGATTTGCAACTGCTAAGATATTTCAGGTATGCTCCTAAAGCTCTTAATGGATAGAGGGCAAAGAGCTATGGTAGCTGAATACAATGATCATAGAAAATGCATTCACATGTGCTGAGATGAAGAACTTTACTTACTACTTTTTCTTACCTTTTTCTAATGAAAGATTTCTGGTGGAGGGGACTCCCATGCAGATTTCCTCAGCTGTGAGGTAGGGGTGGGTATTTGGGTAGAGCAAAAGACAGCACTGAAGCACTCTTTTTGGATTCATAACCTTGAAGCTTGTGAATACTTTTCCAATTATCGTACCTTTCTATGAGACACTCAGGTCTAGTTCATGCAGAGCAGTTTTGAAAAAGAACTCCTATAATATTAATAGTCATTAGATAAACAGACTTAGGCAGAGGCAAGTTAGTGATGTTGCAATGGAAGGGAGAGCATCCTGGGTATTAAACTTGATTGTGTTTTTTCCCCACCTGGCTTCTTCATGGAACAAAAGTTCTAGTGAAATTCCAGTTACGGCCCTTTTCTTCACTCCACTTCAAAAGGTGTGAACTGTTTCTCTGGGAAGCATGAAAGATAAAATAAAATTTAATACAGCATATATTTTCACACCATTCCTGGAAGTAGACCTACAGTTTTGTATTCAGTCCTGATGCTTCTGAATAGTGAGCAACAATTATTTCCTTAAAATGAAAAATACACATTCACGGGGGGGGGGGAAGGGGGAAGATGACATTTAGGAAAACAAGTTGTTGGCAGCACAGGTGTTTTGCAGCAAAGAAAACAAATCAACCCAAACACATTTCATCCATCTTTAGTCAGTATAAGGATGCAATAAGCACTTTGAGTAAACGTAATGTGCTTTGAGGTGGAAAGGAACTGTTGCCTTACTCTTTTTGTAGGCTGAAAGGCACTACATTTGGAAACACATCAATGTGGAAATGGGAATTTTTCTGCTTGAGAAAGAACTTAATCAAGAAAACTTGTGATTTGGAGGGGAAATAAAAAGATGTCTCCTGATTTACTGAGGTAAAATTAGATGGGAAAGGGATTGCCTACCTAGCAATACTAGCAGTTCAACAGTTAATCTCTATACCAAGATCTGGCAAATGGTACTGGATTTAAGAAATATGAATATTAAAATGATTTAAATCTGTAAAAATCTATCATCTGTTCAGCTCTCTTTGGTCATGCCCTTTTCTACACCTGAAATCTCTACAGTCTGAAGATTTCAGACATTTGTGTAAAATCTCCAGACTTTTCACTGCCCAAACATCTCCATTGTTCATGTATAGGCTTGAAGCCAACCTGAGGTTCATCGGCCTTAGGGTTCAGTGAGAAAAGCGTGATTTACAGGCTTGAAGGTTCATATTTCTGTCTGGGATTTCTGAGACTGAAATATATGTGCAAGAGCTGTACAGTAGCTAGACAGTGAGTTCATAATTGTGCAGTGTCTCAGACTTACCATGCATGTGCTAAAGCAAATGTCATCATCACCACGGTCATCACCCCATGCAGTACATGTCAAACGGGGCTGATGGGAGTAGGGCACGTAAACCCACTGTTCATCCACAAAAAGGAGAGGTGTGTGAATGGCTGGCTATGAGTGTATTTCACTCCTTCCCACCTTAATCCCTGAGGCAGATGGGCTTGAGTTCAGCATGTGATGTAAGTTACTTGGCCCATTCTCACAGATGGGTTTTGAAAAGGGTAATTGCCCCCATATGTAATGTTAGCTCATTTTCTTACTCCGCTGCAATCATTGCCCTTTCAAAATTAAATCTGGACATATTTTCCTTTGTGAAAATATCTTTGTTACTGTTCAAACTTCAGGCAGACAACAGCCTTAAGTATTCCTTAAACCAAGTGAAAAACATGTTGACCAAGTTTAGTTGCATACCCTCCATCACCTGCTTGAAACTAGAACAGATCCACTTTCTTGAATGAAAGACGTGGGAATACAAATCAGAAAAGTCATCAAAACAGTTTCCAATAGCAGTATCTCAGCACCTCACAAACTAGGATGACGTTATGCATCTCTGTGTATAATAAACTTTCATTCTCAGTACTTGACTCATTTCAGATAATGATACCATATCCTGGACCTATCATCAATAGAAGATGATAGTTCAACGATCTGTATCACAATTCAAAACAAAAACAAACAAACAAACCCCACCACCATCACACTTTGGAACTTATTTGACAGGTTTTTCTGGTATAAGCAGGCTCAGTGAAGATATCACTTTCCCACATTGTGGACTCATAACTCACCATGATATGAAATATATGATTATTATAGCCATGCTTTCTACACTTTCACTTCTAAATCTACCATTGTTAAATGCTGGAGATTTTTATATATGGTAGGGGAGATAATGAATTGTCTTTCAATCATAAAGCTTTCTTGTTCATTTTTTTCTATAGGTGAAGGAGGATTTTTTTTGTGAACATGCAGATTCAATGGTACTCGTATGAGCTATGGTGGATAATCTAACGCTATTGAAGCATCATCGAGCTATGACTGATTTTTGTTATGGACTCCAGATGGTTTGGAGCTGATTTGGGTTTCAAGACTAACATTCACAAACCAAGATAAGATAAATTATTTTTTTTCTAAGGAATTTTCTGTTGAGACCTATTGTAAGTTTCTATAAAATCTTTTTAAATTCCACTTAAGCAGAGTTAACAAAAATCATCAGGCTTATTTATTTATTTTAGTGAAACAACAGTTTAGCACAGAAGATAAATCCTTGCAATCAAAGAGGCACCAAGATTAAATGCATAAAATGAGTTTAAATCCCAAATTGTCAAAAATATGTCTTTTTAAAAAAATACTTGAAAAGTCAGGCTCAGCTTCAAGTTGTTCCTTACAGAGTCTATCATATGCTGTTTCTGTGAGCTTCAATATCAATGCAGAATATAAATGCAGTAAGCCTCTTTCTAGGGGAAGTACATAGACATTTTTACACCACTGAAACTTGTAATTTCGTGCACCTATCATTTCAAAAAATTGTAAGAAATAACAAATAAGAAAAATAAAATACAATTGCTTTCTGCTTCTTTCATATCAGATTTACATACTTTCATTACATATAAATATAGTAAGTAAATGGCTTCAAACAAAGCAAATTGTAGGCAACAACAACAAAGCTCTTTCCAAGTTTGAGAAGAGATAGCCACTTTTCCAAGTAGATCAGTTGGAATCAATTCACCTGTTAATTGCTTCATTTTCTCTTCCAGATCCTCAGATTGATTTTCTATTCCAGACACTGGGAGCTGTCTCAAGTCTGCTGGTAGCAAACGCTGTCAATCTCCATTTCCTTATTTATGTCAGTCCTTGAGTCTCAGTAAAAGGTAGCACATTACATAACAAAGGGCTTTTTCTGCAGGAGTTTTTTCCAAATATAACTCAAGTCACAGAAAAAAAAAAAATCAGTACCTCAAGCTCTCGTTGTTATCAGTGTATTCACAGTAGCCACCTATGGACTACATTTCAAAAGGAAAAAGTCCAGTTTGAAGAGAACTGCAACTTGCTGAACAGAAACCTGTCAGTCCAGGGGACCAGGTACAACTGCTATATTATTTGCGGTCTCTTCACTTCTTTATATTTCCTGCCTGCCTTTTACATACTAAATACCTCCTTTTTCAAAAAGTTAAACAGGGAGATTGTGTTTCTTTTGTGCATAACTCAACAGGAACTTCATGGGCCTCAACTTGGTACTCTAGTAGAGAGGGGAATACGTACGAATGTGCAAATATTGATTCCATTAAATGAGAAGTAAAAATTCAACTGCCCCTTCCACCCCCCCCAAGAACAAATTACACAGAAAATTTTAGTCTTACTATGGCTTGAAATATGTTCTGTTCTTCTGTCCAACCATGTTAAAGTTTTAGGTGACTTCATCTTTCGTTTTTCTGGAGACACAACTTCCCATTTTTTGCTTTCTACCAAAATTCCCTCTCTTCATCCGTATTTGGTGGTGATGCTTTATGAAGAAAATGGGATTTATTAATGAGATTTGGGTGAAATCCAGACCACATGATAGCCAGTAGAAGCTTTGCCATTGACTTTCAGAAAACTAGGACTTCATCCTGAGTATCTCTAGGCTGAAGTACAGCTTTTACAATCTGAGGAGACTTGCAGACATCAGAGGAATTTCCTGCAGGGCAAACCTGTTTGAAGAACCAGGATCCAGGGAACATCAGCCAAGTTCATGAGCTTAAGGCTGCATGTCTCAATCTACCCAACAAACGCAAAATTTTCCCGGGAAATATCCTTACCTTTTGATGATTATAGGCCTGCTGTTTACCAAGTGAATAGTAAATCCCCAGTTTGCAAAGGATTTTTTATATCTAGCTGCTTTGAGACTTATATTTATAATTAACAGCATAATCCACAGAGGAAATTGCTTTGATATAAATATATATTCATTTTTCTAAAATTATTTCCATAAAACTGCATTCTTTAATTTTCCTTATGAAAGAAATATATACACAACATCTTGGGCTAGTTAAGAATTAGGTTGATGGAATTTGGGCAACATATTTTAAAAACTATCTTTTTGAACGTATAAAACGTTATTTTTTCTACTGTGGCTTTTAATCCTTTGCAAGTTTACAAAGTGTAAGAAAAACAGATTTCATGCTTCATTTGAACATTAGCAGACAACCTTTTTCATCTTCTAAGCTGCTTTTAAACAGGCTTGAGAAAGAATAGAATTAATTAAAAGTTTTTTCTTAATTACTTCTCAGTTAAAGTGTTCTTCTTCCAGTGCTAATAACAGAATCACAGAATAGTGGGAGCTGGAAGGGACCTATGGAGATCATCTAGTCCAACTCCCTTGCAAAAAAGGAGGTTCACTCAGAGCAGGTGGCATAGGACCAGGCAGGTTTTGAATGTCTCCAGAGAAGGAGACTCCACAACCCCCCTGGGCAGCCTGTTCCAGTGCTTGGTCACCCTCAAAATAAAGTTTTTCCTCATGTTTAGATGGAATCTCCTGTGTTTCAATTTATGTCCATTGTGCTTTGTCCTGTCACTGGGTACCACTGAGAAGAGTCTGGCCCCATCCTCTTGACATCTGGCCTTTAGATATTTCTAATCATTGATAAGATCCCACTCAGTCTTCTCCAGATTAAACAGACCCATGTCTCCCCGCCTTTCCCCATAAGAGAGATGATCCAGTCTTCCCATCATCTTTGTAACCCTTTGCTGTATGCTCACCAGTAGTTCTTTGTCTTCCTTGAACTGGGGAGCCCAGAACTGAACACAATACTCCATATGTGGCCTCACCAGGGCAGAGTAGAGGAGGAGGATAACCTCCCTTGATCTGCTGGCCACACTCTTCTTAATGTACCCCAGGATACCATTGACTTTCTTGTCCACAAGGGCACATTGCCAGTTCATGGTCAACTTGTGTTCCACTAGGACTCCCAACTCCTTCCCCCCAGAGCTGCTTTCCAGCAGGTCAACCCCTAACCTGTACTGATGCCTGGGGTTATTCCTCCCCAGGTGCAGGACTCTACACTTGCTCTTGTTGAACTTCATGATATTCCTCTCCACCCAACACTCCAGCCTGTTCAGGTGCTGCTGAGTGACAGCACAGCCTTCTGCTGTATCAGCAACTCCTCACAGTTTGGTATCATCAGCAAACTTGCTGAGGGTACACTCTGTCCCTTCCTCCAGGTCATTGCTGAATATGTTGAACAGGACAGAAGCCAGTACTGACCCCTGGAGGACACCACTAGCTACAGGTCTCCAGCTGGACTCCATGCCAACCATCAGAACCCTCTGAGCACTGTCATCCAGCTGTCATCCTCACTGTCCATTCATCTAACCCACACATACCAAGCTTCCCTATGAAGATGCTATGGGAGACCATATTGAAAGCCTTGTTGAAGTCAAGGTAGACAACATCCACTGCTCTCCCCTCATCTAACCAGCTAGTCATGCCATCATAGTCCTTAGCTAAGTTTCTTATTCACCCATAAGTGGACATTTGAAACTCATCTAAGTAATACCACCTTCTCCTCCATGTGTAAGAAAGTGTTTATTAAATTCTCTTTCAAAAAAAGCTTTTGGAGTCTTTTCCTATTACTATTATTTCTCCCATTAATGAAACACATACTTTCTTTTCTGTTTTCTCAGTACTCCAGGCTACTTCCTTATCATTTCTGATTCTGGTATGCAGAGTAATTTAAAGCTCCTTGCAGCCCATTGAGAAATGCTTAAGGTTTTGAATTGTTTTGAGAGCTCATAGTCAAAAATCTTCCAAGATTACTACGAATCATTTCATTGTGTTACTCTATTCCTTCACTTCACACTTTTGGTTTCAAGTGCTGCTCAAACTTACAAGGGGTAAGCTGTGAGCACTACCCAAAAGTCTCTTGTCTCCTCCTTTTTCCATAAGCAGCGGCATTGATGAATTCCCATGGGAGGTCCTCCCATGATCAGCAGCATTCTGAACTGCTTCAGTCCAGGGCCATGTTATTGTTATTCAGTGTGATCTTGGCTGCTGTGCCTGGCAGGACGTCAGCCCCCTGGATCAAGAGAGGAATGTGCATTTTGCTTGCAAATAAAAAATATATATATAAATTTAGAAAAGCACATCCACATAGACATAGCCATCCAACAGAAATCAGAAACATCTCTATCCTAATAGCTATGTAGGTCTATTTCCAGGGTTAGCTAAAGGCATAGTACTTCAAAGAGGTAAAAATCTTCCCTAAATAGTTAGCTTGTGCAATTCTGCCACAAAGTGAGAGACAGTGACAAGGACTGTTGTCCATCTGTCAAATAGTATTTCTCTATGCCTTGAACTCTGAACTCCTGTGTTCTTCTGGAAAGTCAGAATAAAACCCAAGTAAACTCTTTAGCTCACATTTATCCAGTCTTTCTAAAGTCAAGCTTTTCTGATCAGTAGAGAAGACAATTCAGCCCCCAAAGGTGAAAACTGCCATCAGAGACATATATTTCTCATAATTGACTATAGCAAGAGTTTAAAATTATCACACTCCTTACTTTACTTCGCCAAAAATGTGCTAAACTTTTAATTAATATACAGTCCACTGGAAATCTGGAAGAAACCCCACCTTCTTAGAAAATGCTCATTTTTTATCAAATGCTGGGGGAATGGAAGCAGATGAGCAGGGAGGAAGCTACATCCTCTCCCAAGAAACACTGGTTGATGTTAAGTGCCTTCAGCTTCATGTGTCGGGCAACCACTGGTGCCAATTCACAATTCTCCTTTCCCACCCTGAGTGCATCAGACCACAGTGCAACGTGGTGTGGCTAGGCTACACAGTAAAAAGTATTCCTGCTGAGTGCTTTGCAGTTAATAGGGAGCATGGGGCACTTAAGCTGTCTAATAGAGAGTGTTGTATAACCGGGCTGCCTAAATAGTACGATGGTCAATAATTTTCTGAAGTGTATCATCAGTACACAAGCACATCTTTACTATTGATTTATCATCGTTTGTATCAACTTATCCTCTGCTATTGACTGTAAGCTCTGTGGGGCATGAGTGGTTCCATTATTTTTGTCGTTGTGGATGATGCTTATAAAAATTGATACAACTTAATAATAATTTGTACTGTAGTTTTCACAAATTGCGAGCAGACAGTGGTTAATCCTTTGTATTTAATAATAGGTAATTTCAATACAGTTGGGAATTATTCATCATGTCACAAAAGTCACAGAAGCTGAAAAGTCATAATTAGACTTATTTGAAAAAAATTACATTTTTTTGTGAATAGAAAATACCTGTAAATTACACTTTTCCACTATATTTTCTATTGTGCATTAGTTCTGGCTAATTGTAAGGACTAGGGCTAAAACTGTTAACTTGAGAAGTACTCCTGCACTGAGCAGCTGCAGACAAAGGCTGGTTTTCAGAGACGAAGGAAATTACTTTCCCCATCTTGTAGAAGTCAATGAATTCTAAAATGTGATTCTAATATAAATGTCAGAAAAGAAGTTATTACAGTCACACACAGACAGGAAGGATAGGTTGGTAACAAATGCTTGAATGTTGATATTGATGATTCAATTCCTACTGTGTTATTACACACAGAGACAAAAAGTTCTTTCCTTACACTAAAGTGAGACACCTATCTTGGCACTAAAAACTAACTAGCAAAGTTCTCAAAAAATAGTTTGTTCATTTGGTTTTTTGTTTGG
Organism: Aegotheles bennettii; assembly: GCA_013398125.1. NCBI lineage: Eukaryota > Metazoa > Chordata > Aves > Caprimulgiformes > Aegothelidae > Aegotheles > Aegotheles bennettii. The sequence continues at coordinate 185,364 of VZRW01004219.1, read as the reverse complement.
GAAAGAAACCCAAACAATTCTGAACTGATCACTGATCAATTTTTTAAATATCTAAAGGTCTTATGGGAGTCTATATTTTAGCCCCTGTTAATGAAAATATTTTTCCATATGAATATTTCTTCATCACTAGGAAGAAATGATCTTTATGTTATGTGGACTTTAGAAGAAAAGACAAGTAGCCCCAGGAAAGACTGGGTAACTATTGTATGCACTAAGAAAAATCTGTGGAATAAAGTAGGCACCCAGTTTCATTATTTATAACAACCTAAAAAATGCCACTAAATTGCTTAAAAGGATTATGAAGAGAATAAAACTCTAACTTATTATCACTTGGCTAGTTAGTGTATGTACCTTGAAGAGATGTACTCCTATGTCTTCACAATACAAATTTCCATAAATAGTAAAATCTGTAATGCCACCAAGGGGAATTAGTATCAGTACTAAAAAAAATAACATTCTTTGTTGTCAAAGGTTTGTATCTTACAGCTTTTGGTCAGAGAGGAAAAGCTGGATCTCCAGGGCCTCCAGTGTTGACATTTAGATCTATAATGTAGGTTTCCCATTTCTTCATGTGCCAGATGGTGAAATAGGACAAGCTGGGGGTGGTTTAAAAATCATCTCTCTTCTTCCTAGGTCTGTCTAGCAGAGAAAACAAAACCTAGATGTAATGAGATCATATTCAGGATTGACACAAATCCTGACCAAGGGGCTTGCAGGCCTATTAGAAGAGGTTTACATGTTGTAGTTCTGCCCCTGGTACAATGTAATGCACAGAGCAGCATCCTAGAGGCTGGGGGCATGAGGTCTCCAGCGTGACACAGGAGGATTGGCTGAATAGCATCAGCAGAAGTGCTTTTAGTTTCACATAAGAAAATTTAGATATTCTCTTTGATAGCCCCGCCATATGCAAATCCAGGCAACTGCATGGTCTTAACACCTGTCTGGTTTTAAATACTTTGGCTTTATTAGTCACTCTGAGAAAGGTGGTCTGGAATTATATTACACAGTCTGCATGTTACAACATTAAAGTCATATCTTTGTTTTATCTCTGTAATAATTTCACTGTAACCAGGAAAAACTTACTCCTTGAAAAGCACTTTCAGGTAATACTTTGTAGTCTTTTATATTTGTTTCCCTTCTTACCTGCTCTAATTGTGGCTAAAACCATGCAGCAGAGAGAAAAGGAATAATTTATAAACAAAAATGAATGCAAAATTTTTAAGAAATATTAAGCCATTTACAGCAGGCTATGGATAGATATGCCAAGCACAAAAATGGTTAGGTGAACAACCCTAACATTTCAATGCAATTGAATTTTTCTTCGCTTTCTACCTTCTTTTGTCAGCACAATTAAACAGCACCTTGTACTTCTGCTTTGAAAAGCAGCCACCTTAAATCAAATAAAAGTCTCATTAAATTTCCCACACCCTCCTTTAGAAAAACGCACAGTGATATGGCATTTCCCATTGTCTGTCTTTAGTGCTGTTTAGCAGGGCTATTGAATTGATGCTAAAACAGCAGTACAGGTGGATATGGAACGTATTAATAACAAAATAATTAGAATGTCAAAACTCATGAATTAGCACTTCTCAAATTCAACTGCAATCAGCAGATTATGGCTTTTGTGCCTTATACAAACTATAAACACCGCAAAATTCATTATATGCACATCCATTTTTTTTTTCCTTACAGGCTTCTTTGCCACTGAGTGCTAAATTAAGAACTTAATCCTTCAGAGGTCAATGTAAAAGGCTTTACTGTTATTCACAAAATCAAATGCTCAGAACAACAAACAGTCTGGGCAGCTCCCCCAGCCTAGTATATCACCACTCCATCTATGCTTAGCATTCCTTCTCTAGACAGTTGGAGTGAATTCTTCAAAACGAGCTGAAAATTCAGTTTTCATCTATTGCTCCTTTCTTCTGAAAACTAACTTCAATACATCAGACAAAATATTAGTTCTGTAGGAGGAGAATGTGTACATAATGACGGCTTAAATCCTTCCTCTCTGAGCCGGTCCCTCAGGACTGATCTTTTCTTCCTTCAGCTTTCTACTGAACCCTTTTCCATTCCCACATGAAATAACATCATCTCCCTTTCCTTGCATGCAAACACAGATACCAAACAGCTTTGTGATATGAAAGTGAACAATGACATATATCCATGAGATAACATTTTTTTAATTTGTAGACTTGGGAAAAATAAGCTGGGAGGGGGTGGGCAATAGAACTCTCCTTTGTTGGTCTACACAACTGTAAATACACAAAATAATTAATAAACCACATCTAGTAATTGTACCTTCTTGACCTAGCATTGGTTTCTTTACCTGGTGTCACACAGAACACAGTTCAGTTCAGGTAAAATTTCCTCTGGATAGAAACAGAGACCACTTTCAATTTTATTATTTACAGGGTTATGATCTTTCTCACACAGAAAACCTGATGGATTTGTTCATCAATGAGTTACCTAAAGAAAAAAAAAAGTCTTTCCAAATCTCTAACTCTTTTAGATAGTATCCACAGTTTGCAAAATCTCTTCTTCAGCAACTCTAGGGAAAGCTACGCTTCACCTGGCATGCATCCAGTGCACAGCTCTTTAATAAAACTGATGGACAATTATTTTTTTAACCCTATGATCCTCTGTATCATAGATTTTTCTAGTCTGTAGAAATGCCAGTGCCAAAAGGGCATAGTCTCTGGGAGTACATAATGTGACATGTGGCATGTGCTTAGCTTGTTTTCTTAACTGTATGAAAGATGACAGCTTTTCTGTTTAAAAATACCTCTTTAGTTATAAACAAACCTGTGTTATAATGTGGTTGTACTGCCCAGAAACTCAGATTTGTAACTACTCTGAACATTAAAAATCAAAGACATAAAAAATATTCTGCTTTTGTTTCATACTGTGATTTTTCTTTTTTCCCCCTTTCAACTTCTAACTAATCACTGAGTGTTCATCAGAAAATAATTCCCTCTTCTCCCCTTCCCACCACCACCTGGGCTCTTCCTTTGCTATGATATTCCCTTGGAGCATCTTGCTCTACTGATGCTAACCAGCTTTTTAAGAGTCTCTAATCGAACATAAGCAAATTAAATTCTTGGCAATTATTCTCCACTAGTAATTAACTTTGAAAGTTGATGCCTTATATTTCAAAAGTGTTAAAAGGTTTTCATACCTTTAAACTTGTCTGGTTTTTCTAATTATATCATCTGGCCTAGTAAAAGGTTTTACATCTCTGCACAAACTTTGTTTGACCTGGATTGTTGAAGTAACATATTCTTTTTTTTCATGTTTTCAATGAATATTCTACTAAGACCTTTATGTTTGCAAATATCAAACACCTTGCTGAATGTTACAAAACTGATCTCTTACAGCTGCCAGTTAATTTATTTAAATACCAAAAGTAAGGCGCTTTATATTAAACAACTAGTGAGGGAACAGAAGAGAAAGCATTCTTTGTCTTTATTCCCCTAGCATCATCTTAGCCCTGCCAGTGGTCCACTCAATTTAGGGAATACATAATCTCTCTGTAAATTCCACAAGTGAGTGCTGCCTGGTTATTGTCACTGCATAATGTCCAGCTAAGGAAACAAGGCTTGCAGAGGGATAACAGAGTATTCACATAGCTTTGCATAAATATTGGATAATGGCTTCCCTCAGAGATTTGTAATGCTCCAATATCAAAAGATTTGTGTATTAAAAATTACTAGAATGCATATCAGATTAGCCTTTTCACACTTCAGGATTATACAGTTTGGAAGACCACAAACCCAGTGACAGTGTCACTCCCATTTGATACTTTCTGGACCTCATGGGAAACAGGTTTATTCCAAAATAAAACATCACAAAACATTTATTAAAAATTAAAATATTAATCTGTTCATGAATGTATTACCAACTTCTGATTTATAAATAAAACCATTTAAATAAGCAGTCTAATAGTAAATCTGTATATGCAATATATAGATCTGTGGAGTTTTCAGACAAAAAACATGAGTTTATACTACTTTAGGAATCTTTCTTGAACATGAACAGCAGGATCATGCCAAAGAACTTTCATTTCTGTAAACTTTCATTTCTGTACTTGCCTTCTTATACAAATCTCATACACTAATGTCGTAGGCATGCCATTTACCCAGCAGACAGTAATTTGCTCCATAGGAGGCAAGAAAAAAACTTTTTTTTTCCATTTCCTTCATTGTAAGATTCTTGCTCTCAGGAAGGTCGTGGTTTGCCTTGTGTAAAATGGCTCAACAATGGGACTGATTTTATTCTCTTGGAAAAATACAGTTTTCAGCCTAGGAGTGCTCAGTGTTGCTGAAATTGCCCTGATGAACAGGATACACTTTACTTGGCTCACAATTTATCCCATTTACAGATATTAAACTACTGATTCTTCAAGGCACTGAGTGCCTCCAGTTCTCACTGAAAGGGAATATAACCTTGCAACAGGACAATTTATATTATAGTTATTTGCCTCTTTTGACCTTAAGAGAAAATTTCCTGATAAATTAATGCATGTTAAGTCACAGTTAACTTCTAAACAACAAACCTTTGCATGGGACTATTCCCTCTTGAGGGAGTTTACAAAAAGCAACAGTCTGCAGAGAACTTCCAAGTGACAGATCTCCTCTGGTAAAATGCATTCAGGACAAAGCCAGACAACTTCACAGGGGTGGAGTCCTTGAAATGGAAAGAAAACAATTCCTTATGCTCATATTTTCCTGATCAATCTGCAGTTTGAGTACGGCACAGTGATTCCAATACACCACCTTCTTTGCTGGACCACATTGGCCTCTGTCTCTACCACACTTACCTCAGTTTGGTAAACTGCAGAAAACAAGTTGGTCTTAATCATTACAAATGCATCATTATTAACAGGAGAATTCTGTTCATGGATTTCTGTAAGCATCACATTTTAGTTACATAGAACATTCCAGTCCCATGAGTACAATGAGATCTTAAGCTTCTGGCAGCAACAGTCCTCTTCCTGATGTCATTAATTCCTAAATACTTCAAATCTAATGTTCTACAGTCCTTCTCCTCCAAAGACCTCCTCTGCTTCTCATTTTATACCCAGCTATCCTGACTGATCATAGGGCTTCCTAAATTAAACAAGCATTAAAGGACATGTCAGTAAGACAAGTTGTAGTTGCTCTTCCCCACCCCCCTGAGATTAAGCTAACTCTAAGCTTAAACATTACACCACCACTGTGACCCATGCCCAACTTAATATACGACTTTCACCTCTGGCAGAATATGCTTCTTGAACCTAAATAGAAATGTCTTTATACTACTTCAGACAGCAAGGTCTACAGGGTTTCATAATGAGATCTCAAGCAGGTTGATTAACTAATTTAGACTGGGGAATTTAACATGGTGGTATGAATACTAATCAGAGAAAAGGTGGCTAGGATTAAGGTAATGCTATGGACAGAAATGGCTGCGGAACTCAGTTTATTGCTAAGTTCTGCAAGACATGGTGAGTTAATAGGACTGACAGTGTGCAGTGGTAAATGTCTTGTGATTATTGGAGGGTAAGACTGGAAATGGTCAAGGGTAGCTTTGAGGTTTGAGCTTGAGTGAGAGTGAAAGTGAAAGTTTAGAGCTCCAGGCATTAAATAGTTATTTCAGGATTTCAGCATTTAGGACACCATCCTCCAAACCATTAAATTTCAGTCAAGCACATGTGCACAGGACCTGCCCAACTGCAAGAGAATCCACTGCACAAGTTGGATAGAAACTTTCTCGCTAAACAAGAAAGGAGTGGTTAACAATGCCATAAATAAACCTGACCTATACAATCTGTCTACCTACTATTCTGTCATATACCATGGATCAGTTTAGAACCAAGACAAGAGAACAAAGAAACTTGCCCATGGGGTTGTGTTCAACTGAGTCTTTGGGTTTCTGTTCAATACTTTTTGTGCTCTATAGTAAACAAAGCTGTGTCAAAACAAACCTACAGTCGCCATCCTATCATTGTCCTCATCATTTAAGTTTATCATAGTCCCTGTTATACTTTAGTTCCTATCAATTAGCAGTCTCCGTCAAAAAACTCCTAGACACAAACTCCAAGTTAATACAAAAATAAGTGAGTTAAGGGTAAAATAATTTATCTCCATGAATGTAAGCTGTGCCACATCAGTCAGCTTTTGGGACCAAATGGTCTGTCATTTGGATGATTGTTCAAACTTCACTTAATTCACACAAAATCTTTGGTATGACGATTGCTGAAATGTCCCTGGCTCTCATAAACAAATTACTGCTCCTTATTATTCCTTGCCTATCCTACTGTCAGTATCATACAGAAAATTCTATAAGAATTATGTTATAATAAATCTAAGACTGTATATGCAATTAACTAAATGGGGTAGCTTGTGTGTCCATATAGATATGTGTAGGAAAAAATAAATAATTTGTAAAAAGGCCATAACACAAATTCTATACATGTCCAGATTTTGGCCTAATCTAATCCTTCTTTGTTATCGTATTTTGTATAATACATATTTTATTGATAAAGTAGCTATAGTGTTACCTAGAATTTGGATCAGAACTCCCCCATGACCCCATCCCAAAGCTTACAGGTTTTCCTGTAATGAAAAAAGCATGAAAAATAGGAACTTTCAGTCTCAGTTTTATTTCCTGTACTGGAATTAGGCATGTCTAATGTCTACATAGACTAGGTGTTCCTCCATCTTCATCCGTTAGGAGGCTTGGTCTGTAGATGTGCTCAGGACACACACAGATGATGTAAGGGTTGGTCCCCTACAGCTTAGAGTTGCTGTCTTTTGTGCAGCTAATTAGTCATTATGGCACTCATGGAGTAATTGGATGGTGCTTTTTTTTGCCTATGAAGATCCAAATGTACTTCTCTCCTGCAAGTATCCTCACACTGCACAGCACTTAAACCCAGGACTTTTCCTTACCCTGAGTGATTAGTGTCAGGTGACAATCTAAAAACATGGACACTAATCTCTGAGATGAATGTGATAAGCATTAGTCTACAGGTCTATAGTTAATTTCTCCTTCTCTCTTTCCCTCTTCACCTGCCAAAAGAGTCTAGGATAGAGCTGTGGGTTTGAATCTTCATAGCCTGAAGTGCTTCTAGAGTGATTGCTCTAAGAGTCTAGGTTAGAAGTAATATGCAGCTGTAGAAATAACTAACTTTCCTTCTTGTAAGGACAGAGAACTTATTGATTTGGAAGAAACATTATAGACACCTGTCTTCAAGTGGAGGTCTGGCTTTTGGATTCAGTGGCATCAAAGGCATCCACATCATGGAAGGGGATGACATTTCAGAAACAGGTCTGTGCTCACTATTTCCATTTGTCTGGCTTGAAACACCTCTGCACAGATTTCATCAGCTTCCAACCCAAACAGGGAGATGGGTTTGCATCTTATTCTGAGGTATCTATGTTCTCCTAACTGTTGCAAATGGGAGCCTGGGAGTGGCGTGTGGTTTTCACTTGCAGATTTGCTGCCCAAAGAGTGGGTTAAACAGCCTCAGCCTTGTCACACCCCAGTCTCTGCAGAGCCAGTTCAAGTAATTCACTGGATTTGGTCCCTATTTCTTTCAGAAATTCAGTACTGTGCTCTCATATCTAAATATCCATTTACTTCAGCATGGAAATAGGCAGGCTGCCATGTACTTAATAAAGCCTGTTAATTTATATAATTTTAAATAAAAATAATTTAAATAAACTGATGGAAGAACAATTTGCTATTCATTTTCATACTGAAAACAGCAATCATTGTCTTTTCATGAGAAATGAAGGCCTCTATTTTTTTATATCATTCTCCAAATACATTAAAATAATTTTCATACTTAGTTTTCATCTTTGCTTTATCGCAAATTAAAAATGCAATCTATTTAGATCTTCCATGGTAGCAGATTTATCCACTAGAATCACTGAGGCAGTAGATTTGGATTTCCCCCCTTTTTGTATGTAGAATATTTCATATTAAGGTAATTAAGACCTGAATGCAAAATCTATGAAATTCGCAAAAATATATATATTAAATGGGATAGAGATCAATGTTTGCATCTCAGTAAGAATGGTTGCTAAGGTGTAACAAAGCATCATGTTTTTGTAAAATGGAAGGAGGCAATCTTGCCATACAAATTAAAAGAAAAATTGTGTCACGTGGTCTATTCCATTAAGATAGAATATATTTTATATACAGTATCAAAATTAAACTAAACTGGCTATTCTTTCCTGTTATTCATTAACATTTCAAATTTTTAAAGCATTCCCTTTTTCAGTGTGAATTGATACTTGAAGACTAACGTGGCTGCTTATTTCAGCCTTTCTTTAATTTTCTCCTGATAGATTTTCAATGCAGCACTATTTTTCTGCAAGGGAAAGCAAATTACTCCATACATTCCTCATCCTTTCTTCATGCCACAGCACCAATCATACTGAAGGCAATACATTTTCTTAATATTAATTTTGTAAAACCCATTGAGCAGCAATGACACCAATTCATTCTTGTTCATGGACCTAAAGAGGCTAGATCAGTAGTTAACCTTCTGGGCAGTGCTAACTAGGTTTTGCATACCAGAGTGTAGTCAATATCTTAAATAATTTCCAATATTTAAGGCTTAATTCCTTCCCCTAAAACATAAATAAGAACACTTCATTATTGCATCATCTTGAATCTGACCTTTATAATATAATTTCACATTCTAGAGCTAGTTGGAGAAAAAATATCCAACAAAACATCTTCCTTTAGAACTTGCTCTTTTCTTGAATACAGAACACTTAAAATAAAAATCCATTTTTATTGATTTTTCATACGGTTGTTTGAAACTTGTATAGCTTCTTACCAGCCCACCAACTTACTGAGCCAAAGCCCTTGAACTCTGGAAATGATGGTCCTGACATCCTGCCCCTTCTTTTTCTTGTCAGCCCCAGAGATGAAACTTCTCTATACAACTAGTCTCACCGAGTTAACTTGATGACAAGACTTCATTGTTTTCAGTCACTGGAAGAAGAAAGTGTCTGCCTTTCAATTGCAGGATCCCGTCACTAGGTGATTAATTTAGTATTTTCCTAGAGGGTGAAATTACTGCAGTAATTTTTTTTTCAGCCCAGAGTGGCTTTTCACTGTTGTGGTTTGTTTTAATATCTTTACTTTTAAGTGATAGATCAATAATCAGAAAAAAATTTAGGAAAGAAAACCTTTTTCCTGTCCTGAAGGAATTCATATTTCTGCATAGTGCACTACTGTATTATCAGGTTACTGGCTGAAGCACAGAAATCCATCATTTATATCAATAAAAGCAAAATCATAATCAACCCACACTGCATTAGGTTGGGACAGGAGGGGGAAAGTATCGATTTTCTTTAGATGAGCTATAGCAGAAATAAATTCCTCTAACTTCCCATATAAAGGTATGGAGGTAATGATAAAGAATTAATTTAGATTCCTGTTCAGTTTGGGATATGAAGCTAGAGCACTTCAAAGACAACGTGGCAAAACAATGTGCTTCCTCAGCCCTGCTGCGTGACACAGAGGTGTTTTGGCTAGGCAGATATCTAACATGGAATATGTCAACCTAATTGAGTAATGTTTTGGCAAAGTTTTTAAGTATTTGTTAACTGTCTCATGAAAGGGAATTGGGCAATGTCAGTTAAAGCAGTAGTTCTACGCCTGCCCTAAACACAGCAGGCTGCATGGAAACTTTTTTTCCCTTGTTCAAATCCAAGAAAGGAACCTGGAAGGAACTTTTATTAATAGTAAAATTGTTGTTCCTTACTGCCATTTCTTCTTCTGACAATTTCTTTCCTTGTCTTTTTTTAAACAAAAGCTAGATAATTTGTATGCAGTGAGTGATGTATAACTTTGCTTCTGTTTCCATTTCCATTTATGAAAGAGTCCCCATTAACTTCAATGTGCTGGAATGAAACTCTTGTGTAAGATGGCATCCTTTCTTATGCAGATCGAAAAATAGATGGTATCACTGCTAAGACTGAAGAGCTAGTGTTCAGAAGAAGTCAAATAGATCCTTTTATGACTCTCTAAATCAATTAAATAATTGCACACTTTCTAACTGTAGAATCACAGGAGGGGTGGGGGTTAAAAAAAACACCTACTGTGTTAAGAATCCAGACTGACGGCATTGCTCTGGCATCTCAAAACAACGTAATTTCCATTTATGAATTGTAGTAGTTTTGCCCAGACATCACAGTACAGTTATGCCTTTCAAATACAAGCTTTCAGGTTGTAACATTCAAAATGCATAGTAGGGATGAATCAATAGAAAAAAAAGAAAAAAAAAATCACAGAAAAATATCTAAGTAGATCTTTGAATAATAAATATATTTTTTTAATTCAAGTAATTGTAAAAGTTAGAAACACACATACCATTTGTACGAAGGATATACTAATTAGGGGCATGTAATTTCATTAATCCGTGCAGAGATAACTATTATAAGAGGTAAAGGAACAAGAAAAACAATGCCAGCATGGAGAGGAAGTGATATTGTTATGCTGTCAGATGTAGTGATTAATGGAAAAGCATTTACAACATTAAAATACATAGGTGCTCAATGTTGTGGCAATGCTGGCAATGGGTCTAGAAACAACAGATTACTAGGATGACTTTTTTTTTCACCAACAACCACATGTGAACATGCTGAATCTAAGGACTTTTCTGAAGTATCAGTCTCAAAGGTAGAATTCATTTCTCTGCACCAAGGAGACATGCTATATTTCTACTCTCTCCTAGAAGCCCTGCATGTCTCTGAACTGAAGATCAACACAATCACTGATCACATATTCCAACTACTCAGAGAAAAGCAGAGGGTCTTCACTAGACTGGAGATCCCGTAAACTGTATACTCAGTTTAATAAAAATTCCCTAAACGTGCATTTTCTTTCGTTCCATTACTTAATCAGATTTTTTTAAAACCAGATTAAACAATGAATGTAGCATTCAGACACTGCAGTCTCCAAAGAAAAAGTCTCTCTTCCTCCAAGCAATGATTAACCAGAGGCCATATCCTCCTCCTGTGCCTTAGCCCTCCGTGTAATACTCCCAACAGCTGTTGGGATATGAGCCATTTAGACTGATATCTGTTTGTCAGAATACAGTTCTTGATGGTTCCCCAGTGCCTTTGTCTAAATAGATAGCTTTTACTGATGAATGATAACATTATGTTATACACACACTTAACACTGCCAGCGAGACACAATTGAGCCCATCAAAAAAGTGCTAAGCAGTGATAGTTTTTTGAAGCTGATTTGCAAACAAAATAGATTATGTATGGACAGCCTCACAGAAAATGCAGAAATCTTCATAAACTATTCAGGAAATTTTAATGGAAGCATACCAGAAACATGAACCTGAAAAGGCACTGATCATATATTCTCAGATGACATAATACTCCCTGAATATTATTGATAATGAAGAATTTTTCAGTCAACAGTTTCCATATTCTTGTGAAAGTGCATGTATCTTTGTGATATGTTTCCCTAAACAAAAAGCCATAAATGTCAGAACCTTTTTAAAATCTAAAACAGGAAGGTGGGGAAACCTGTTCACATATATATACCTAAACAAAAAAAAAATAAACCAGTTCACATAGAGATATATATATACACCTAAACAAAAAACAAACAAACAACAAAAAAAACCCCATCGCACACAGAAAAAAAAAAAAAGGAAACAAAAAGGTAACTTAATAACAACTGCATAGTGTATCCCCCACAAAATAATAAATTGTTAGAATTAGTGTCAGGAACTGCTTTTTATCTATCTTGTGGGCAATTTTTTAGTTGCAAGAATGTCATTCTGAGAAAACAAAGTTCAAGATTAAAAGAAGAGGTTATACTTCCTTAAGTTCTTTGTGGTTTTATGCCTTGAATTTCATGTTTTGAAAACTGGGAGTAAATAATTTTGTCCTTCTCTCTGTCTTACTAATACATGGAAGACAGTTTTATCCATCATACCTATTTTCAACCCTCTGAAGTGCTTCCACAGTATTTTTTCAACTTTTTCTTTCCTTCTGTAAATTCATTACTTTTAGATAAAGATAAATGAGAACATTTTAAAAAGTTTCAGAAGAATCTATGATTCCCACAATGAAACTTCCTAGAAGACTAAACTATTTTATTTGAATTATTGCTGAACTTGGTGACATCTCTGCATAAACCAAATATTTTGCAGCTAAAATACTTGTATTTCCTCCAAAGAAACATAATTTTTTCTTTCCCTACATTCATGAGGGATCTAGAAACTCTTTTAAAATCTTTCTACAACTGGAAAGTAACAGAAACAAAACAAAAAATAAAGTTAAATAATCTAATTTGCAGAATACGCTCCATGGGAAAAATCTATATGTACACTTATTTAGTGCTTTATTTCTCTTTTTTAGACTAGGATCCTGACATGATATTTTCATTTAAAGTCAAAATTACATTCAAGTCACTAGTTACTGTGGAATTTTAAGCAAAGAAAAACCTCATAAGGACTGTAATTTTTGAACCAAAACCTATTTCATGTGTCATTTACATTGGGGGCCAAAGAATTACAAAGTGTCATCAGAGTCACCTGAAAGTTGTATCCTCACAGCCAAGTCTTCTTTAAAATATTACTAGCAAAATTTTCTACTTTGATAAATTTCTTCTTTTGCCTATGTAAAAAAAAAAAAAGCAAAGCCAAACAAAGGTGGCACCAGACAATTAGGAAACTCCCAGATTCCTTTCATGCTCTTGGTGTGAGCTTCCACCTGTCAGAGATGAACATTTCCAAGGAGACAGAGGAAATAAAACTGAATTTTGTTCAGTAGTATGGCACAGATAATAATAAATTACAATAATCAAATCTCACTGCAAAAAGGACACCTTTCTGTTTATTTAATGGAATTTTTACTAAAAATACTTTCACTTATAGAAGAATCCAAACTCTCTTTAGAAAAATGAAGTGTCTAAACATTCACATACTGACTTGTCCTGCAACTGCCTGGAAGCTCAGTCAGGTGAAAAAGTATTTGGAGTTTTGTTCTCATAAGATCATCAAATAGTTCAATGTGTAAGGGACCTCGGAAGGTCATTATTATAACTTCCTCTTCAAAACAGGATCAGCTACAAGGTCAGACCAGATTGCTCAGATCTTCCCTCTACAAACTGAGTCTTCCTTCTGTGTGTCTCTCCAGCAGTTCATAAGTGTTAAAGGTAAAATAATCTGGAGCATTTTCCATTTGAGCAAAAGGACAAGAAACTCCTGTGACAGGTCTGCCTTGCCACCCCATGATGTAGACTGGGGGATCAGCATCTGGACATCTGTGTTGCCAGCAATCATTGACATAAATCCTCTGGCAATGCCCTGAAAACAGAGCACTGTGTGTCTCACTTTGACATGACACCTGCTGTTCAGGGAGGTGGCCTGGAGGACAGTTTCCAGGTTACATGTAATAGAACTGAGGGGAAATCACAGGATTTTGGGGATAACATAGGGGTTTTGATTCTTCAGAGCAGATAGCCCCCTGCTTCCTTGTAGATCAGGAATCCAGTGTATATAGGAACAAGTGATGCTGGACTAAGAAGAGTTCACAGCTCACCAAGGCCAACTTCCCTTGCCCGCAAAGGCAGTAGTGCATTTTGAACAGAGAAAGCCTTTCTGCTTTCAAGGCTCCTCATTCTTGCTTGCTGTCCTCTTGTATGGAAGTCCTTCCCTGGCACTTTAGTTTGTTCATGCATGCTTCAATGGCACAGGTGGGCAGATATGCAGCTACTCCATTTCTGTTTATCATTTCCTGTAGGCTACCTGCAGGCAGCAACATGCTTCCTATAGATAACTTTGCTAAGGTGCCTAACCCTTCCTCTATTGTGCAACAAATCCCGGTGTCATAAGAGGATCCTGTGACAGCAACGGCACATTTAAATATTCTATCGCTAATATTACAGAGTGATCTATAATCTAATTTTTGAGTGGCTATGACTCCTGAAACTGGGCACTCATCAGAAAACTTTAAAATAAGAGAAGTTAATTTAAATGTACAATAACAAATTCAGGCAACAGAACAGAGAACTGGAACTTGGGCAAAGCTATCAGATGGAGATGCCTTCAAATCGGGCTCCAGAGAATGTAACTGTGTCTGTGGGAAGGGAGAAAAGATCTTGTGCTCTGTATATCTAGAGGAAAAGTTCATGAACTCCAAAAAAAGCAGCAAGATATGCAATATTTAAATTTAATATAAAATATTTCATAAATCATGATCATAAATGTGCTAAGCCACCTCTGTCAAACAGAGCTTTGCTCAATAGTAGCCTCAGTTGTAAGCATGGTGATCGTGCAATCACAAGCTTCAAGCACTTTTAAGCATTTGCCCATCCTAAAGAATACTTAAACAGACTGTGGAGCACTCAGCTTTCACTGTCCCCTTCAGCTTCCATCATGATATTCACAAGACTGCCATCAGCCTCCAGACTTGTGGAGCTTTGCAGTAGGAATTTCAAGTTAGGACTCAAATCCTGACAAAATAACTTCTGCCTCTGGCATATCCATGAAAAGCACCTTGCCATCATTTGGTCCATTAAATCAGTTTATCATTTTAAAAGAGCCATTTATTCCTAATAGTAATACCTCATCACTGATACTATTACCTGCTTCAGGAGCACAGTATGGCTTGGTTTTTAGACTTGATTGCTCAATGTGGCTTGAAGGAAAATCTCTCTGCATTTTTAATTTGATTGAACTGTTCTTTATCTTTGAGAAAATGGCTGAAAAAGAAATATGCTGTGTCTATCAGTAGCTGCTTGTGCTATTTTCTTGTACTTACGTTATCTACTTTGTTATTTTTTCTTTCAGATTGAAGTTTTAATTTTTACAGACTGTGATTTGAGCATTAGTAGCTCAATAAATCAACAAGAAAGGAAGTAATGAAAGAAGGCTAAGGACTGCTCAGAGAATGAAAGGAAACACAAGAATACTGGGACTGGGACCGGTGTTGTTCAATATCTTCATCAACGACCTGGATGAGGGTACAGAATGTATCCTCAGCAAGTTTGCTGATGACACTAAACTGGGAGGAGTGGCTGACACACCAGAAGGTTGTGCTGCCATTCAAAGAGACCTTGATAGGCTGGAGAGTTGGGCGGGGAGAAACTTAATGAAATTCAACAAGGGCAAGTGCAGAGTTTTGCATCTGGGGAAGAACAACACCATGCACCAGTACAGGCTGGGGGCTGACCTGCTGGAGAGCAGTGTAGGAGAAAGGGACCTGGGAGTCCTGGTGGACACGAAAATGACCATGAGCCAGCAATGTGCCCTTGTGGCCAAGAAGGCAAATGGCATCCTGGGGTGCATTAGAAAGGGGGTGGTTAGTAGGTCAAGAGAGGTTCTCCTCCCCCT
>VZRW01004219.1:1374-169926 GCA_013398125.1 Aegotheles bennettii | reverse complement strand
AGGGGTGACCTCATCCATGTTTACAAATATGTAAAGGGTGAGTGTCAGGATGATGGAGCCAAGCTTTTGTCAGTAATGACTAATGATAGGACAAGGGGCAATGGTTTTAAACTGGAGCATAGGAGGTTCCATGTAAATATCAGGAAAAACTTTTTCACTGTGAGAGTGCCAGAGCACTGGAACAGGCTGCCCAGAGAGGTTGTGGAGTCTCCTTCACTGGAGACATTCAAAACCCGCCTGGATGCGTTCCTGTGTGATGTACTCTAGATGACCCTGCTCTGGCAGGGGGGGTGGACTAGATGATCTTTCGAGGTCCCTTCCAACCCCTTAGATTCTGTGATTCTGTGTAATAGCTTTTCTTACAGATGGCCTTTAAAGTGAATGAACAGTAGAGATTGTCCCTACTCAGAAATGCCATAGCATATTTGAGTGAAAACAAGCAGGACAGGCCATACTGTGTCCTCAGACACACTCAGAGAACTCCCATAGACTCCAATCAGAGCCAAATGCCAAAATCTTATGGCAGATTTTAACCTCAAGTGACTTTTTCAAACAACAGACTAAACTGCACTTCCAGATACACACACAGAGTTCCCCAAAGAGCAAGAGGTTGGAAGTGTTTTGCATTTCTCACTTGCTTTCCAGCCATGCTATTCTTCACCAGGGACCTCTTGTCAACTTAAGTCTGAACTTTATTCACAGACTGTGTTTGCAGGTGGTTTATCACTGCTAAGCTCTCTATCATACACACACCCCCTTCCAAAATCAGACATACATAAAAATGTTTTCAATTATACAAAACATACTACGATATTTCTGAAATACTCGTCATGCCTTTTATAGCTATGTCAAAACCAAGCAGGTCCATGGTAAAAAGACACCTACCCCAGGTGCTATGCAGCAGATGAAAGTGATTGAGGGGGAGTGAGTAAACAGAGTTTAATCTTTAAATACATATTCTTCTTGCAACTAATTATGACTAGTTTGGACTAAGAGATTTGGACTTTTGAACAGAGCATCCTACAAATTTAACTCTACCCACTCATTTTTAGCCACAACCTGAAAGTCTAAAAAAATTCTTTCCACTTGAGATAGTTACTTTGCATATGTATTACCCTCAAATTCTTGAGCATCCTACCTGAACTTTTCCAGCTGATTAAAACTGAGTCTGTCCTATGCCAAAACAATCCAGAAAAAAATACAGAGTGCTAAGAGAATAAAAGTATTGTCTATGCAGATTGCATCATTAAGTATCCAGCCTGTTCATCTTGGTGCATACAACTTAACTATTTAAATTTGGTTTTAGAAATTTATCCATATTCTTCAAGAGCTTGTACTGTCATAGCAATACCTGTGCAGATACTTTAAGCATAGATCAAGTGTGTTTGGCAGGGGAGTGTGGATGGGGTCTTGGTACGAAATGCCAAGCCATTGCAGGATTACAGACATACCATAAAAGACATGGAGAAAGGCAACTTCTGATCACACCAGGCACATGCCTGGAACAGTCTCAGTGGCTGTAGGAGAGTTAAGCAAGATCTATAGTGACAGTTAAGCCAGATCCATGACAGTTAAATTTTTATTATGTTTAGGATTCCGATAAACAGACTAATTGCAGATAACCAGCAGAAGGAGCGGGTGCTAGCCAATTAGTCTTCTCCAGGTGCATTCACCAGTTTATTGATGAGCTTCTCAAAAGAGGTATTAAATTTATTAATTTTTCCAAAAAACGTTGCACCCACAGCAACTTCTGCATGCATTTTACATTTGATGTGCAGCTTTTCCATCTGTCTCAGCTACTACTAACAGTGTACATGTGTCTATTTGTGCCTCAACTCATACTGAAGTATATTTAGGAGCGGGAAGTCACTAAGTATGCAGGTGGTGTGCAATCCATGGTACCAGCAAACAGATGTGGGAGCTAAGTACTCAGGATCATGTCATGACTCATTATCTGAAGATAGACTGATATTGTACAGCTTTATGAATATGGCGATATTTAAAGTAGTTAGCTTCTAAGTAACTATATTTCTTTATTTAACTATAAGCGAACTTAATTGTTCCATTGTAAAAAATTTATGCCTAGAACAGAAATTATCCACTTCAAAACATCATGAATTATTTCATTTCTGACTTCCCCGTTTGTTCACAGAACTAAATTCAGATGAGCACCATAATCTTACAAGGTTAGCTACTGAAATATTCTTTTTTGCATTCTTTAACAAATAAACAAACTCAGATATGCCAAGAAATCCAGTAGAAAGGTTTTGCCCTTTAAATGCGTTAGAAAAGTTCTAGATATGCTATGCTTTCTATATTTTTTGCTATTGAATGTGGCCTTTCTAAGCAGGATGTAATGACTCAGAAATAATAATTTATCATAGTCACAGAAGATGTATTTGATCAAGCAAGGTAATTCATCAGTAAGCCCTGAAGAATTATGTACACATTTACATAACGTTTAAGATGTTGTATGTATGTTAAAAAATGTTATCACTTTCAAATCTATTATATGACTGTCTGTTATTTTTATTCTTACTCAGAAATTAACTGACTTGCTGTGAATCTTCCTTGTACTGAATTTTTTAAAAGAAACCAACACCATACCTTTCTCATCTTCTAGCTGGTATTTTATAAAACTTCAGAATTATAAAAATTCATCTTATCTGTGCACTTACACATTCAGGTAATATTTTTTCTATTAATCAAGCTGTCTTTGTAGACTTCTATAGTGCTGATATGGTAGCAATTTCCCCCTCTCCTCCCAAAGATATTCATCAAATCAACAACTCTTAGCAAAGTTTTCTTTTATCCCTTTCATCAACTTTTTCTTTTTAAACAAATGGTTTCTGTCAGTGTGATTTATACCCATAGTAGCTCACAGTAAAACTATATTTGCTTTGTAATCACCCAATAGCTTAGCTATGTCATGTCAACAGTTTGGACAGTTTGAGTACTGAGTCAAGACATCCTGAATTCAAAGCCCAGGAGTTTGCAGAGTTCTTGGTCTGGCCTTTTTAAAAAAAAAATAAAAAATATAAAATGCAGTTTTGGGGGTGATAAGCCAAAAACCAAAGCCAGGAACTGAGGTTTCTATAGTTTCCCAGGGAAAAGTAGCTACCATATGAGTGATGCCCAAAACCCAGTACATTAGCCAACAGCTCTGACTCCTGTTGGGAGCTCAGAAACCAAATTCAGAGTTGGCTCAGGATACTGCATTGCTTCTACAGGAAACACCACTTATACATTCTATTTCACCTAAGCATTGAGACTAGACAGTTGGGGGAACAAGTAAACTCTCTAATAACTATAAAAAGCTTCTGTACAAGGACTACAGCTGGGACTGCAGTATCAGTCTCATCTCACTTGCCTCCTGGATGCTGTGTTTGCTACATGATGACAGGCTTGCATGGCGAGATGCAGGATGCCATGCTCCTCTTCTCCACCCCAGCCCAAGATTCAGTGTCTAGGCTGTCTTCATGGAGGCTAATTGAGGCTATTACACAAAAAAATAGGGAAGTAATGTTGCCAGATGCAATTTTTAATGGAGTGATCAGAGCTACTCTTGTTTGCAATGTCTGGTAAAAGTACTCAGAGGATTACCTGAAAGATGAAGACAATTTTTCAATCACGCCACGTGGCTGAGCCAAATATTGAGCTCAGCATGTTATCTTCCCTACCATGGCATTGGGCTAATGAAAGCAAAGTCCAAAAGGCACACACAAAATTACCAGGCATAGCCCCTTGAATAAATACCGGTCTCCTGATTTTTGTCAATCCCTTCCTATTTGTCCAAAGAGTCCAGGGTGTCTGTGGGATATGCTGAAGAGTAAAATGAAGAAGTAATACCCAAAAGAAATCCAGGCACGTCCTGAGGGCAGTTTCAGCCCTGCCTTTGTGCTGGGACTCGCATGCACTACTGCCATCTTTCCATTCTGCTTGCCACAGGCACTCTGCAACTTGCGCATGGGCTTTAGTGCATGGGGCACATGAAATTCAAA
Organism: Aegotheles bennettii; assembly: GCA_013398125.1. Classification (NCBI taxonomy): domain Eukaryota; kingdom Metazoa; phylum Chordata; class Aves; order Caprimulgiformes; family Aegothelidae; genus Aegotheles; species Aegotheles bennettii. Next base: position 165,925 of record VZRW01004219.1, on the reverse strand, counting down.
ACCTACTGATGATTGCAAGTGCCAGAAAGTTAGGTTTCCAGATTGTAAAAGCCTTCAAAAAGAAAGGACTCTTTTGGAGGAAAACAAACCCAAAAAAACAACCAAACAAATAACAAATAATAATAATAAAAAAACCTTGGTATTTTTTACATTGAAAAATATTTTTTTTATTTATACCTCTTCTATCTCATCTTTTCTGATGCGGTATGCTATTTGGTTTCATGCTGAACAGTTGAGCTCTACTTATCCATAGCAATTCTGCAGTTTTGTGACTTTCTACTCAACTACAGTTTAAATCATAAACTTCAAATTTCACTTCACAAAGCATGGGCAGATTTTTAATTCTTACAGTTTATAACCAGATATAATTCAAACTAGCATTAGATGTACTTTAAAATTCAGTTTTAAAAATAATAACAAAATTAGGTGGTTTATCTTTTTGGATGCTTATGGGTAAATGCATTTAAATAAATCAATATCCACAAACTGAAGCACAATTTTAAAGTAACTTACAATACCCACAGACAAGAACAGCTCAATAGATCTGGAATACAAAATGTATTAGTCATAACAGACCAACCAGAGAGAAATACAGAGTCACATGCTGCACTTCATTTTTGAGGATAATGACAAAAGGAGATCATTTATATTAACAATTGTTTTTTTAAATTAAATTTATAACATTGGAATATACCATCCACAGAAAGATTGAATACTCACACAGCTTCAGAGATTGGAACACAAACTTACATAGCTTTTGTTAAACACCTCATAAATCTTTTGAGTACTAGTAAAAACTTGAAAACACCCAATTTTCAAAATATTCTGAAAAGATATAGCCCTAGAAATCCAAAAACTTCAAGTTACAAAAATACTATTACAACTTTCAAATGTAATCTTCACACGACCCTTTTTGTTATAAAAATAAATGTTAGGTTTTTACCTGATGACACAACAGTAAATTGTCAGATCCTCTCTTGCCTTAGTCTCAGCTGCAGCCCAGTCTCCCAGAGTGACTTTGCCCAGGTCATTTACTACCTGCTCCCTTAAGAAGACTTTTCAAACCACAACAGCTAATTGCTATCAGCACAAGTGTTTATTTGTGGTGTTTGCTATTGGCTGACACTAACCTTCAGCTGCTTTTCAAAGGCGTAGAGACACTTGAAACAGGAACTAAGGTTGAATTTAATCTGGTCACTTTGAAAGACATTTTTTTCAGTGTTCAGTAACTTCTAAAATAGTTCTAAATTCATAATGTAAATATATTCAATTAAAAATTGAATGGGAAATGGCAGTTTTCCATACAGAAATATTCACCAAATCTTTTTAGTCCAAATAAATTATAGTATCATTGCAAAAAAAATCAAGAATTTTGAACTTTATTTGTACGTTCTCATCTAATTTTCAAAAAAACCCCTGACTTCCAGTAGTAAGACAGGATAAAGAATTTAGATTAAGTTCCCCACGTTTATTTTTCAATTTTCTGGATATTTTTAAGGTAGGAAAAATATGTGTAGCTTTCTCTTAAATATAGAAAATGTTGTTTGGTGAAAGGTATAACTTTAAGAAATGGAAGTTACTTTATCCCTTCCTCACTTTCTCAGGAGATTAGAAGGTCGAAACAGATAATGTTCTCCCACTGTCAAGCCAAACACTTCCATAAATACAGGATGTATCAGGATTTTTCACTCATTTTTTAAATATTTAGAAGTGGTGATTTTTTTAAAGAACACTGAATTATACACCCTTTTTTTTCATTGAGGAAACCTTATTTATAGAAGAAATAAGTTCTGATTATGACAGATTTCTAGCAATCACGTTAAAGAACTATTATCCAGTTTTTAGTCACATAATGAAGTTCCAAGGGCACAATATTGTTTTGTATGACACCATATATTCTGCAATTCAGATCCATATCACAGATGTATTTTTAAACTCTGGAGTCACATAGGCATTTCTATTGAACGAACAGGAAGAACAGACTTTAAATTAAAACAGAGATCTCTAACCGCACTTTACACATGCATTTTACATACATCGATGAATAGAATCAGTCCCTTATTCAAGAGGATATGCACAAAAAATAAAGCATAATGCTGCAAATATTTTTATTGTTGGTGTACAAAGAATTTCTTGCAAACACCTTTGTAGAAAACTTTTTTAATAACGGTACAAGTGGAAGTCATCTCAATCCTTAACTCTTTTGGAGTATGATACGTAATCTGGGTAGCCTAAGCAATTTGCCACCCTACATTGCTAAAAACATTGCCAACTCAGGAATTGTTTGGAAATGGGGACTACACTTCCAGTAGTTCTGAATCTCTATGGTTTTGCAAGGGTGAAGGTATAATGATTTAATGAGAGGGTGTGCACCAGAAATTAAATAATTCCACGGCAATCTGGAATAAAAAGCATAGATTATTTTGGAGATGTAAGTTCTAATGCACAGATGGCTGATACACAGAAATTACTTTTTTTTTTTTTAATTATGTTGGCAGTAACAGGCAGCAAAACAACAAATAAAAAAAAAGGGGAAAGTTTTCAGTGAGAGATGGACAAAATAGACTGGGTGGCCCATTGGTCTGTCTGACAAAAGATTCAGAAACTTGACTGATAAACTGTATGATGGGTTTAGAAAAAGTACAGTTAAATTCATATTTGAAAATTGCACAACTGTATTTTCTGACCTTTACTGGAATCAGAAGCAAAATTACTGGAACACAGGAAATTAGCTGAAATGAAAAAAACATTGCTGACCTCAGGCTCTGTCCAGAATCAAATGTTATGATCTTAGAAACATCTGGAGAGAAATCAACACTGGTTTCAACGTTCTTGAGGGTTGTTTTTTCTCTTCCTGTATAACACTGAGCACTCAAAAGAAGCTAAGTAAGGCAAAGTTTCAGCCTTATATCTTTTCTGTTCTGTTACTCTTGCTATCTTGTTGAAAATCAGAAGCATTGATGTGCATTGATGTGAAGAAAGAATGAAAAGAAAATTATATATTGTTCAAATACAGCCCCAGAAGAAATCACAATACGAGACTCACTTGATGGGGATTTTTGGAGGGATTTGCTATGCTGTTCTAATCTGTACTAAGTAGCTAATTATGACAAAGAATAACCCAAGGTTTATGCCCTGTGCCTTGAGAAAGTGGAGTCGCACCAGCCTAAAAAGGTAAGATTCAAATTTCTGTGTCTATGTTTCCCTACTCGATAAATTATCTGGTTTGCTCCAGACATTAGTTGGAGTACATATCAATAAGCAGGCAGTGTAGACAATCAGGTGTGAATGCACGCACAAGCTAGAACCCTAATTTAACACGACAGCGCAGACTGCAACAAAGTCCGGTGTAGAGTGGAGTGGAGTTTCTTAACACCAAACTCAGTCCTATGACCAACCATGTGGATTCCTATAATTAATCTATACATAATGTGGCACTATGAATTGTTTTACCAATGGAGAATTAAACCTGCTGCCACAATTTGTTAATATAGAAAGTCTGTATTATCCTCTTAAGTTTTCTGTTTGTGTTGCAAATAAAGTGCTATTAGCCTTTGCTCATACCTACGTATCTAAACAGCCAGAGGAAATGTTCTGCTTCATTCAGTTTCTTACTTTGTGGCACTGCCTTGAATTCCCAACTATAAAAATGAAACATGAACAGCATGATAGGCAAATTTGTCAGTGAAGGTATTTTCTTGTTAGAGCAAGGATTGCATTAACCTTTATAAAGCCGTAAAATACAGAAATACACAGAAATTTTGGAGTTACTTATGCTTCTTAAGTGAGCCAACATCTGGTGTTGACAGTAAATTAACCTCTCCAGGAGAGCAATGGGTCACTACTGTGAGGCAATGCTATAAGGACTGGTGAGGAAGGCCTGAGATGAGGCTATAAATGGATCACAAACACAGTCAAGCTCTTCACTTGTCCATTCTAAATTATCACCTTCAGGCTACTGTCAGCATCAGGTATTCCACAGCAAATTTCTAAAGTAAATACCTTATATTAGTTCTAATGAGTATTTGCAAACTTTGAGGGGAAATCTTAGATCCAAGACTTCCAGTGTAAACATTACTTTTTGGAGTACCTCACTGCTCAACTTGTCTCCCTAATTCAAGATAATTTAAAAATATTTCATCTTCAGTACCAGTGATCAACATGTTTGACAACTCAGAACCTGGTTTAACACACTGACATACTAAAACGGAAATGCTTGTAATGCCTGTTAATACCAAAATAATATGTCTAAATATAGAAAAAATCTGTTTGCCTGCTTGCTTACCATCAGTCTTGTCACCATCATGTCAGATCTCTGCTGTGCCAGGTTGTGCCTCCTGTGTGAAAGGCCAAAAGGGAGATTAGTAACATGAAAATTTTGGTAAAACATACTTCCCCAAGAGCCTTTCAAGACACACTGTTCTCTACAGTTGTGATTAGAAAAATGCTGTCTCAGAGAGGAATATTTGCAGGCAGGACTCAAGTTCCACACCAGTAATTTCTATGGTGCTAGAAAGACAAAAATCCTCTCATGCCATAGTTATCCTTGTTAAAGATGAACTGTTCATAGAAATACTTCTTTATCTACAATTTTTGCTTACTTTCTGAAATAATTTTTATGGTGTCATATGAGAGAGAAAGCATTTCTTTCTACTCCTCAGTCCTTGGTTTTGTTTACCTGCAAATTTTCTGTGCTTTTTAGAGCTGTGGCCAGAAAGTACATCCCAATGTGGGTTTTACAGAGTTTATCTATAAGAAATGTCCCTGCAGAGACATCAGATCCTCCTGTTTTTGTGCCAGGGAGGGTCTATTCTGTCCAGACATCTGTGCACTCAACAGGCAAGTAGATACCCAGCAAAGTAAGAGCAACCTACAAAATCTACTCCACTAAAGTAGCAAGTAATGATATTTTTCCAGATATCTCATAAATATTCATATTCACTTTTCCAGACATTAATTTGATCACACTGCTCACTTCCTTCAGTTAGGTGCATCAAATTATTTTGTGTTCATATTTCTCTGTTACATGGGATCGCATTCACAACAATCTGGTGTGCAATGCTGTAATTTTCTTTTACTTCTAACTCTCATAATTTTAAAACCTTTCAGGGTCACTCAACATAATGTTTTTAACCAAATGTAAGACATTATCATGTTTTAGAATAAATTAATATAGTGCTTTAAAAAGCTTCTTAGACACTTCTGCTTTTTGTGTGACAGATTTGAATGCATATTTAGCATAATTATTAAATTTAATTTATGTTTGTCATGGTTTAATATTCAAGCAAACTCCACAAGACCAGAACTTAAAAAATCAACCGTGTTCGGTCATAGCACAGATCAGTCTTGGAGACTGATAAAAGATATTACAGAAAATGTAAGGTGCTATTAATAACGATAACAAAAGATCCCTTGTACTCTATGTCACCATTTGCTGGCTGCAAACTTCTGCTTAGTCTTTAGATGTCATTCCTACCATTTCAAGGTAAAAAACAAAAGGATGACATTTAACATTGCCAGTTTAAAATACTGCTTTATTTATCTAGGGTTAATAAATATAAAAAGTTTTCTGCTCAGCACTTTTTAAAATTGGAGGTGACACACTGATGCTTCTAGTTTCCTTTGTGACTGGTGCTTAATGAAAAATGAAAACTCAGCTATTTTATAAAACCAGGTGGTTTTATAGGTTCGGAAAGTTCTCAGAAGTAAAGTGATGTCTAGTTAACTTGTAAGATAACTAATGGGACTGACTACAGTTCATATACAGAGGGGATGTCATATACCAGAAATCATAATAACATTCACTCTAGATTAGGTGAAGTAGCCAGGTAAGAAGGAACAAATATCTGGCCCTTGGAGGCAGGAGGGTGCTCCTCCTCTGGTGTTTGTTGTAACAGATTTCCTCACAGAATGTCTCCTTTTGCAATGGTGACATCCTATAAAGACAGAGGTGACGTGTGAAAATGGAAACTATTGCAGTTGAATGTTTCATGTATTCTGTATTTACCCTCTATGTATGTATGAATTACATATACTTTATATAATCACACTGTAATAGCACTGACGTAGATATATAGAATTAATTTTTAAAAGTGTCTGTATATTTGGGCATTATATTTCAGTATGAACATAAATGCCTGGTCCAGAAGTATCTTTACTGTCTCCCAGATTAAAACATGAATATTTGTCTTCATGCCTTTGTGGCAATATATGTGTCGCATTTTCCCTTTCTATAAACATTCTCAGTCCTGGCAAATCTCTACCCTTCCTGGAAGTTTCTATATTGAAGCAAATGGTCATCCCATTTCTTCATCATCTGTTATTTTAATCCTGCTACAGAAAACATGGCCTGCAACAAACACATACACAAAATATCCTTCCCTGAACTTACTCCTTAGTCAAGGCACAAATACTCAGGTTTTAAAAATACATCTGCTCTACATCTTCTTAGTTGTTTTGCTAAAACACAGTCCAACAAATCAAATCTCATTCATATCTTACATATAAGAAATAACTTTGCTGGAATTTGCTGTATGGTAGACTACTGAATTTTTTTTCCTAGGGCCCTTTGAAAGTGTCTGCAGATCTTCTGCCAATTATCTGATACCGTTAGCTGATAAGCACTAGACAGAGTGTGCTTTACTGAATTTCTCCTCAGGAGTGTTTGAACTCTTCAGGAACATACTGAGGACCTTTATCTGAAATAAAGGTAACCCATAAGCTGCAAAAGGCTGTCTCTTCACCTCAGCAGCTGAAGTACTAACCTTCTGGATTGTGTTTGGCCACCTCAAAACCAATTATGCAGTTACCTACACTTCTCAGGATATACTTTAGTTACAGGTGAGAAGGAAGAGACTCTAACCTGTTTGGTGGCTCCTAAATAGTTCATTCAAGTATGGTCAAAATATGTCTGTAATTACAACCAATTCGGTATGGTCAGTATTCTGATGAAAAAAAAAATGTTAGAGGATGCTTTTCTTGTTTCCAAAGTGCAATTTTTTCCGTCTAACTCAACCAGCATCTTAACATGCATATCTCACTTACATTAAAATTCATGTAACCATAGTAAAGAATCCCCTTTGCCACTTTGTGACGATGAGAAGAAATTGAAGTGCTGTTTTAAGAGACAGTCTTCAAATATAAGGTACAAACTGTTCACCTGTCATGTCTGTCTCAGACTGAAAGGTTCCCTTAAAGTGAAATAAGTGGTCTAATCTCCATGTAAGCACTAGTTCTTTCTCAGTGTTACTATATTCAACAGATCCTCTTGTTACAATTTTTGGACTAAAGCTTATTAAAGAGCATTTAAACACAAAGTCCCTAATAGTTAAAATATTTACTTTTCACAATTTAGTAATTATTATCTTTTCTTTACTTATGGGTAGAGTCTTTCTTCCTACACACTGAAAGTTAAAGGAAACCTTTTTAAAATGCAAAGGGTGGGCTTTTTTTTTCATATCAATTAGTGCAGATTGTTCTTTGGTTGACCAGCTCTTTCCTCTCAGTGTCTCTTGTATCATTAAGAAAAACATTTTCTCACTTTTTCCACAGAAACCAATCCAACAAGCAAAGGAGCTCTTGAGATTTGTTAAAGGTGGCTAAAAAGTCTCATTTTTCTCTCAGCTCTCTCTTTAAATAAATCCAGTCTTTCATCTATAAGGTCTCTGCGAAATCTTCAGAGTGAAGTTCACCCAGTCTGTAGAAAATTTAAATTTCTTCATAATATAAATGCCACTTTTCCAACAAGAATCCAGGTAGATTTTTCTTACTATTGTCTCTGAAAAAACACATATAAAAATACTACTGCACATCTTGATCTTGTGTTTTGTACTATTATCATTCTGATTAAATTGAAAATGTTCCATATTTTTGTGTCTTTTCCACTATTGCTATTTTTATTCTTTTTTAATGACAACTAGTCTTCACCTTCTTCACTTTCCTCAGTCATTTGTTTTTGCACGTCCGTGTCACCAAATTTCTTAACATTTTATTTAACATACAAAAACCAGGCCTACGCTTTTTCAAGTTAGTTATACTTTAGTTGCTACCAAAAGCTGTCTGGGTTTAACTTTAATCACAGATTACATGAGGAGGAAGGGTTAAGGGCAGCAGAAGATGACTCCTCTGGTTGCCCTTTGTCACCTGGTTTGTCTTGGAAAACTGCTGCCATCCTCTCCCCTGCCAGGGTAACACATGGTTTAGAGCTCTACACCCTGATCCTGGAATCAGCATTCCCAGGACCTGTGGGAAATTAGACTCCCGGGTGTCTCAGAAGTTTGGTGGAGGTGGACTGGTGGGTCTTACAGCTTTCTGTCAGTGTGAAGCAGCAGGAATTTATTTAATCTAGAGACATTTTCAGGGGTTTAGGCACCCTGGATATAGTTTTTACCTAAGCCACTTTAATTCAAAATGTTAAACTTACTCACTAAATCAGAACTATTTTACGCTTCATAGCAATGAAACAGGATACCCCATGTTAGATGTACTCCTTTAAGTAACATCAAAAGGATAGACAGACAAGTCCAGACCATTGGATGCAGCATTCTTGTGAATACACTGCCTAATGCCCTTTGGGAGGCCTTTTCTACCTGGGACACCAGGATCCGAGTTCAATATGACCAATTCTTCTCACTGGTGACAATAATCCTGCTTCTCTGGATTATTTCTTTACTCCCTCATGGAAAGTTCTTTCCACCTATATCATACATGCTTCTCCAGCTGTAAGCATAGATGACTTGATACTCTTCTGTCATCTAAGAGTCAACAGCAGAAGAACCAGTTAACCTTTACAGTACTAGCTCTTTAGCAGTCAGAATATTATAGGAGTATATAAACAATGTGTTGCGTCTGAACTGTGGCATATTGGCATCTTTGTCCTTGGCCACATGTCCTGACATATTCTCTCTGACATTTAGAGTGAGACTTGAGTATACAGCATCCCCACATGTTCTGCTGTGTCCTTTGGACCACATGCTGCCTCTGTGGCACAGACCACAAATGCTCTCCTAAGAAAAGCCAGTGTGTAGATCCCAGGTATCCCTGTGCCACCTGGTCAAACTGTGTTTACCGTTCATCTGTTGTCTTGTCCTGCCTGGTAATGCAGCAGGAGGAGAGAAGGAGAACAGAACAAAATCAAACACCATACTCTGGGTAGCTGGCCCAGGCCAGCCTTTTTGTGTGTACAGGTGGTCAAAGCTCTGGGCTGGGATGAGGCTTTGGATGACTCAAAACCATCCATAATGAAAATAAGAATTAAAGCCATAATCCTATTAATGTTTGTTCTACATGGAGGAATGAAAGAAGGCATAGAATAAAATAAATATTACCTTGGATTAAAAACAACTGTGATTTTTATTCCCTTTCTAATTGTGCTGATCCATTTTATTTTACTGAAAAATATGTTTTGAAGCTATATATGAAGTATGATGTACCCAGAGATGAAGATAAGTGTAAGAGGTGATTTGCTTCTTTTCTCATAGATGTCATAGGAAGAGTAGGAAGAGTAGAAATAGTATGATACAAGCATTGTGCTGAAACACACTTGTTTTGCCAGGAATCTCAAAGAGTTTGATGACTGGTCCATTTATACTTAGTAGGTAGGCATATACTATTCTTCCCTAGTTAAAGAAATTCACATTAAAGCTCTCTCCTGATTGTTTAAGATTTTTTTAAATTGGAAATGGTTTTCCACAGAAGACTTTATCTTTGAAGAAAGCAGCTCTTCACACCCACAATTTGATCAGAGGAAACAAAGCTGAGAACAATTATACAGACATGCTCAGCTGAGCATAACTGCCTAATTAAGGTCTTATCACCAGGTATGTCACTCCAAACAGATAATGAAGCAAGAAGTGAATACATTCTATATTTTGTAGGACTCAACATTAAATACACTCTTGTTACTGAGATTTGGTGACTAAAGGCAGCAACCATGCATATCATACACATTTCAATACCTGTTGTTCGTTACCACCAACCAAACTTTTCCTTCACTCACCCTTACAGCCTAAGGGCAAAGCAACATGTAGCATGACTGCAAGCTCAGTACTAGCACAGGTTAGTAATAAAATGGGTTTATAATGTGCCTTCTGCTTACACCTTTCCCACTAGCATTCTCAAGAATGATTCTTGCCCAATGGTAGTACAGGTTTTGGCTGTTTAAGTTCTAATAAATAAAACTCTGCTCTATTTCTCTGCTTGTCATGGACACTAGACCAAAACATCCTGTTTAGTAGCAGAATCACATTTTTTTGACACCACAAACCTCCCCACCCTCAGTAGTCACTCTTCTCCAACCACTGTAAAGACCTTTATTTGATATGTTATGTAGGGAGAAATTACTCAACAGAGGTGACAGGGTTCTGGCTGAGGGTATGTACACTGCCTGGAGCTCATTAACTGTGCATCACCCACGTGTCCCTGCACATGCCTGTAGCTATGTTACAACAATAGCTGCCAGGACACTGTATTATTGTAAGTAAATACGATTTCCAAATGTGTTCCTAAAGTCTGGACTTTACAGAAAATTACAAGTTTCCTGTTTCTTCGCAATATTTTTTCAGGTGTTTTTTATAACACAAAATAAATCACTGTTTTTGTCACTTGCCTGAGATGGATTTGAGCCCATGGCAAAATTCTGCCTGATATCTACTCACTAATCTGAGCACACTTGCAGGCAATTCCCAGTGTCTGTGATATTCTAAGGTGTCTGTGAGTGCCAAATCAGAGAGCTGGTTATCTGTTTCATTTCTGGGTCCTTTATAAAATCCCAGGCAGTATTCCATTGGCTTGGAACATGGTATACCTGTCAAGATCACAGCAAACCTAGCCAATAAATGACACCACCTTTCCTAGCAGCTGGTTTTTTGTTTTGTTTTTGTGGTTTTTTGCATGTTGTAGGTAATTACTAAGGCTCTCCAGTATTATTCCAAGTGGAAATTCCTAGACACCTCTAGTGCTGGTTTCTTGTTGTGTCAAAGGAGCACTGAAAGCTCAATAGACTCCAACAGCAGGGTTACAGCCCACAGAAACGTTCAGTACTGTGTCAGTACTAGTATTGTAACATTTTGCCATGGCTGGAATTAGGCCACTTTCTTTTTATTTCCTGTAAACTCAATATAACTGGTCACACAAATATTTTCCCTGTTTCTGATTTTAAAAAGTAAATGTTATGGGCTATCCTGACTACTAAGCTTTGTTTGAAGCAATTAACCTTGAATTTTAAAAACAGGATTGTTGCTAAATTTACAGCTTACACCACTAATGAAATGCAAAGGTTTTCTGTAATGGAAATCAACCAGGTAATGGAAGTAACCAGATAATTACTATTCATAATTATATTACTGATCTCAAGGGGGAGGTTTGTGGCACTATATAAAGATATGATTTTAGTGGCTTTATTAAAACTAGGGAGGGAAGGACTGGGGTTTAAAAATGTAATGGCCTAATGAACCATAGGCTGATAATGAATGGAGGGAAACATAATTTAATGTTGACTGAAAGTGTGTCTCTTTTTCAATAAATTAGGTTTTCATGTTGATGTGATGCATCAATTTGGTAAAATCAGAGTATCTGTTAACTAACTAGAAAGAAAAATCGGTTTGATATAAATGAAATTTCGTTGGATAAAACTATTTTAACTGAAAAAAATGCATGCGTATATACACAAGGTTAAGTTTAGATGATGCTGTAATTTAATGAAGGTAAGCCAATGAAATATTGTTTACCAAATTTATTGTCCATTCAGGAATATTATAGGTTTTTAATGAACCATATTGATGACTGTATAATTAAGCTGATTTGAAATGAAAATTATATTAAAAACAACCTTCAGAGCTTTTCTACAAGATGATACTACAGTGTCTGTCATTCATTTCATTTCCAATGCTCCAAGACTGCTGAAAAAGATTGATTTTTTGCAACTGAGTTTTATATTAACAATATAATAATAATAACAAAATAAGAAATAAAATAACAAAATAAAAAAAATAAAATAATAAATAAAGATGATCTGTTCTATTGTTTTTCTTTATATTAAAAATACAAATACTGCAATGAATTTTTGTGGGACAAACCTAACAAAACTAGCCAGTGTAAAAACCTGAGGATTTAAAAAACAAGATCCAGGGTGAAATTCTACTAGATTTTTTTCTTGGTGGAAAGGGACATTTTTGTTGATGTTTCAATGTTATTTTCTGTGAATTCTGTGAAGAATTTTTACCACTTAAAATGGGATGATCTCTTTTGCCATGCAGATAATATTAAGAAATGATCTGGAACTTGGTGCTATGTGAGTAAATTAGACATAGCCAGAAATTTTCTCCAGCACCAAGACCAGCCAAATCAGAATGGCTTTGGAGACACACATAAAATTTCCATCTTACAGAAACGTGCCCTCCTCCAAGTCATCTTTGGGAATTACCACAACCATACACGAGACCATGATAACCAATTACTTGTATAGACAACAGATTCCTGGTGCCTCAGAGCATTACCTGGTACTGTTTGATTTATCAATACATAGATGGCATTATGTCTTGGAATCTATAGATCTGTAAAGTTCCCTGTTATATGTCTTTTTGTGTGAATTATTCCTCGTTCCTTGTGATATGACTAGAGCCAGACTATTCTAGCCAAGCTGCTGAGATATACCTCCTGAAATGAAAGAGAAAGCCAAAAAGCATAATGTTGATGCAAGAATTTAAATGGGCAATAGCTGTTCATTATCCTGACGCCATTGACTCTATGTCTGGCCTTCTCCTTTTCTAAGGCTAAGAATTTGAGGAGAGAAGTTGTTGGAAGTGATTATTCTTTTATTGTTAGTTTGATTACATAGCATTCAGATTTCTTAAGCAGTTCCACTCTCGCTTATTTGTGCTGTTTCAAAGAAGACTGTGCTAGTGCTACACTTTGAGACCAGTCGGTTTAGCAAGAGTCTGAACTCAGTCCTGTTGCCCAAATACAGGCACTGAAAGGCATCCAAAGGCACAGTGGTACCTCCTCATCACAAACAGAGATTTCAGATCCCTAGGGCATCTCAAGGACGCATTAGAGACACCTATGCTTCAGCAATTGAATTGAGGCCTCCAGATTTCAAGACAATGATAAAACATCAGGGCTTTGCATACTTGCAGATAAATTAAAACATGCTACACAGCAAAGATTTCAAGATTTTCAGTGACTCATTAAATATATCTCAACAGGTTTAGGTTCCAGAAAGCAGACTTAGGGGGGAGAAGGATTGAATATCCTGGGAGATCTTACAAATTTTTCTGAGTTATCTTACCTAGAGAATGTAATTTCACAGGGATGCCTCTTTATTTCATTGTCTGCATATTCCTAAATGTGTTTTTAAGCAAAATACTGGGGAAGAGGAAGTCTCTTCATGAAATGTGCCTGCTACCTGGTTCCGGGAATGAATCAAGTCTGTATAACCACCATGTGACACTCATGGGAAATGGACCCATTCTGGGAACACAATGAAAGAAAACAGGTGCCTCACCTCCAGCATCATGTCACAGAGCCTTGGCTTCAACGTATGCCTAAATACAAAACTTTTCAATAAAAAACCAAGGAAGATTGATTGTCAGAACAAAGAATGCATTATGCTACAAAGACTGGATACAGTTAACTCAGGAAATACAGTTAAGAATAACAAACAAAGGATCTTAGTAACAGAATACTGCACATTCTCTTTTTATGCAGTACCCAGCTGGCACTGCTTCATGCTGAAACCAATTCAACAAAAATTCTATTATCAATCTACAATTACTATAAAATGACTAATTAAATCCACATTTTAAATTGTCTGTGGAATGAGAATCCAAGATCTTTAAACAGAGAAGATAAAAATGGAATAGCATAGCTAAACATTACACATCTGTTATTTTTCCTATTTCAAATGTTTAATTCATATTTCATAGAGAAATGCTGTAGCAGATAGGACTACTTACTATTCAATAAATTAAGAATTCTGATTAGGGATTATTTATAGTTCAATGTTTATTATATGCCTTAGTATTGTTTATTTCAATGACAGCTATAGAAAGAACAAAAAAGAAGGTAATGCAATACTTTCTCAGATACAAGTAGTAAGGATGAAACCTGAAAGATGACAGCTAAAACTTTTGACTATAAGCATCCTGTCCCATTCCTAATCGCTACAGACTACCCTACAAAGAAAGATACATTAAAAATACTCAAAAAGTGTGCTCAAAAGAGAGGAATAGCAAAATAAAGCAGATCAGCGACTGACAAGAGTGACAAGAACAGTGAGGACCAGTCTTGGACGAGACTTGGAAGGGGTAGAATCCATATAGATAGATTAGTAGGTTATGATATGATTTCTCAGTCAGTCTTAGGTTCTAAATAAACAGTACTTTTCTTTAAAAAGGCTGTGTGTCACTGGCAGCACTTGAAGTTTAGGGTTTTTTTGAAGTCTGTTTGCTCAATTGGTTGCTTTAAGACAGACACCGACCAGCTTTCAAGGAATAAATACTCAATTAGAAATGCTTGCTGAAACCCAGTGTGAGTTTTTCTGTCAAAAATCTGACTTTACAGAAACCACAACACCCAGAAGGGGACAAAATCTTGCCTCCACACATTGCCCAATCATCCAGCCTTCAACCATCTCAGAACACACTGGGCTGATGCAGTTGCAGCCGCAGTCTCATCGCCTATGGGAAGCTGAATTTCTGTGGGAGCCTTATTAGAGGGCTCATCAGGAGATGAATTTCGAAAGTTCATTCTTTATCCAAACTAAAACACTAATCTAGACTCAATTCCTGATTTGGGGTATTGTCATAGAGCCAGAGTGACTTCCAAAGCCTGCTGAGCTCAGGCATAGGAGAGTTTCACAGACCAGCTCCTGCTGAACTGGAATATCTTCCTTCTGTTTTACCCCACGCTGATCCCTGGGCTTTGGTTACAGCTGCCACTGCTGCAAGGGACAAAAGCATACGCGGGGAACTAAGGCTTGTTGAGGTGATCATGGGGGGAGGAACTGTATCTCAGACTGGCCTGTGGAAGGGAGAAGTCTACATAACAAAAATAACAAAGCATAATAAGTTTTTTCCAATTAAAGTCTCAAAATATGTGGAACACGATATGTTGAAAAGATTAGCAGAAAATCAGTACTCATGTGGCAGTAGTTTATTTCAGTAGGCAAAATGTGGTCTGTTACTCAGGTTCTCCAGTCAAACTCCTACAGACAAAGAAAGAGATCACAAGGGAAAAAAGTGGACCTGGGAACGAAAGAGAAGACAGAGCTCATGGCTTAGTTTCACAGTCCACACGAAGTCAGACTTAGGGAAGGGGAAAAAATATTCCTCTAAAATCTCTCTCTTCTGCTTCTAGGGATGAAGCCTCATCTAAATTGCTGTTACTCTTTTTTTCAAAGGCACCTTAGACTCCCAGACACAGGCACACTGGGCAATAATTGATATAAAACTGAAGCTTCAACAAATATCCTCTCAGGAATTAAAGCTTTATGGAAGTAAAACAGTATGTTGATGTAAGGCATTCAAAGAAGAGGTCAAGAGGTACATTTTCTTCAAGTAGTTTATTCATTCCATTCCTAGCAAGTACTAAACTATTCATAAAAAAGTACTTGCTTTATAAGAGGTCAACAACATAAATGTCCCTTTTGTATGATTCTTGCATAAACCAAACATATTCAGCTCCTTGAAACCTTGGAGAGCTAGTCTAAGGTCTGCCAAAGCAGAGGTTTTCTCCCACCTCACCTCTTTTTTGTCACAAACGAGATGTCACAAACATACTGAAAAGGCTGGAAATTCATTAAACCTTTCTTCTTCCTCAGAAACAAACTCATGGCAAATCATAACAGGAAGGAACCCAGGAAGGAACAAAGCACAGCCAAAGCAGAGTCAGCGAGATAAGAGGTGTTCCCAGAGTGAACATGCAAAACACCAACCGTAAAGGGGAAGCATATTGTTCGTATAAGATGACAGCATGTAAATTAAGCCTGCCTGGGGAAAGATGAACTTGCGCATTAATTTTAGACAGGTTTTCAACATAGAGTTTGTGCAAAGGTTTAGAAACAGATATTCACCCTTCAAACATGTTCTTCCAGCAGGGATTATATATGCCAACTGTGCTTTGAAGGAAGCCAGGCCTCAGTGATGAGAAAATGCAGTATAGGAATTGTGAAAACTCTGAAATCAGCCTATTTCCAAATCACTTCACTGTGATCAATACTTACATGTATCTGTTTGTCATGTTACTGTATTTTGTTGTATATTGCCACTATCAACTTGTAATGTCCTCTTAGAGTATGCTAGTTTTGTTTCTGTGATAGAACAATCTGGGAACTCATACAGAAGCATTGGTATGGTAGGAATGGGCAGTGCAAATGAACTTTGGGCTGTGAGGAACACACAGAACTCCTGCCTCAGGGAGGCACGGGACCCTGAAATACCTATAAAGATAGAGTCAGAGAAGAAGGAGTGCCCAAAAAGTGAAAAACACATGATTTATCAGAGGCTCAGCATGGAAGGAAAGTTGGTATACAGAACTTGTATCAGGAAGAGGGGATGAGAAAACTTTATAGAAGAGGAAAAACAAGGTATACACATAGCCCTTGGTGATGGCAAGACTGCAGGAAGGTTCTGAAATGGCACATGAGGAGAGTGTCATCTGAGAAATGAAAGCACACACAGTGTGTAAGTGCAATAAAGTGTGCATTCCTTTACTTATCTAAGAAATCATTCATTGTATTCTTGTTGAGGGTTGAGAAACACATATACAGTGTTTCTGATACAGCAATCTTTCCCTTCAGACACTTTACCTTCACTAGTAAAGAAGCAAGTAGAGAAGTCTTCTTGCAAAGAAGTTTTTCTTCTCTATTCTGGGCATCAGGGTGCAGCAAAAGGGGGCTGTCCCACAGGCATGGGGAGGCAGACACCAGATAGGCAGGGACTCCTTGGTAAGGTCCCATAGCGCATGAGTGGGGCGAGCTGAGCTGGTCCAACATGCATGCTCAGACATAGCCCAGGCACGTGCCCAGAGATCAGGTGGGTCTGAGGTCAAGCAAAGAAGTCAATGAGCAGCTAAGGGTATAGAAATGGAAACAGAAATTAGGTAATAAAACATAGGATGCCAGGTATCAATTTTTACATATGAGAAGAATCACTTGTCATTAAACAAGATTGCAGTGCTCCATGAAAAAATTAAGAACATTTTAAAAGATGCTTAAGGTAGAGTAAAGTACTTAGTGTGAAGGATTCTGATGTACTCACCAAAACAAACAATTAGGAATATTGACTGATTCAAGTTACTGAAAACTAGATAAATATCTTCAAGCCTTTAGGTAATTATTTTAATTTAATCCTGTATTAGTAATGATTATCTTGGCAGCTTGTTTGAAATTATCAGGGTCAGCTTTGAACACTAAGGGCTGGCATTCATCTGCCTAATGCAGACATCCATATGAGCTAATCACCAAGGTTTTCTCTGCAGTCGATGGAAAAAATGGAAAAAAATGGGAAAAAAAGCAGGTCTGTACTGAGGAACAGGGCATATTCACTTTTTTAGTTTCATTTTTGTATAGTCATGATCCAGATAAATAGTTTTGCTTGTTTACTTTATATTTCTAAAGCACTTAAATATGTAAATAGGGCAGTGGTAAGCAGAACCACTGTTACTGAGGCAGATGGCTTGTCCACTGCTTGTCCACTGTAGTGATGGTTAAAGTCTCAGCACACAGCATATAATAATTAGTGTCAGCAGAAACATATCTTCTTTCAGAGGATATAACTGCTGCTGGTCATTGTGTTACTTGTATTTCATATCCCTAAGGAGAAGAAAAGTTTTCTTTTAAACAGGTTTTCTTTCAACACTTGCCATTTAGTTTAATGTGGTTGTGGTACTTTTCTTAGACATAGGTGTGTTGTATATAATCAAAAATACAATGCCACATTGGTGTCTAGACATTGTAATCAAATTGAAGTCTTAAGGTTTGGGAAAAAATTATTGATCAAATTTAACCAAATAGAGACTACCTGTAGAGCCATGAACCAGACCGTTTGTGCTCATTGAGTATGAATTTCTAGGCATAATTTCACAAAACCATCTGTCCTAGTACAAAGACACAAAACCATTGTGAATGCCAGCTTTGAAAACCTCCCACCAGCTACAGAGTTATGAAAATTAAAATATTTCCTTAGCCTTAGTTCTGTTGTATGCCCCAGGGTAAAGAATCCAAATATTTCTCAGTATCTTGTAAAGAACACCTATATAAAAACATAAATAACAAACACAAGTAATTTTTTTCTCTTTTTCATTCAAACTACTTACTTCAGAGCTGAGGAACTTTTGCTCTACTTTAGAGTCTACGATATGTTCTCCTCTTTCTATCAGATTCCAGAACAAATCTTTTTCCCATCATCAAAGCTCACATTGTACAAATTTATATTGTCCCATCATTGTGTACTCACAGTTTCTCTCTCCTTATTGTCCTGAAAGTTTTTCCTTCCTGAGGATGTTTAGCAGATGCTTTGCATTGTATCCGCCCTGTTTCCCAGATGTCTAATGGTAGGTTGTCATTGGTTTCACCCTTGATACATCCTAAATATTTCCATTTTCCTTTCCAGATAGTGTTGAAGGATTGTTGAAATTTCTAATAAATCTGAACATTTGTTGTAGATTCTTCCCATTTACTATTTCATTCTTCCCTGAGGTGTTCACATTCAAACCATTTAGAAGTGTTTATCCCTTTGATATTTCCACCTTTCATATCTTATTTTGGAAGTGGAAATTGTATCTTGATTGAAGATTTGCAGTAGTTCTGTCTTAGGGTTGTATATTTTTCTATGACCCAGTTTAACTGGAAGCAATAGAAACACCAGCACATTACCAGCTTATGATAGTGTTTCTTGTTGAATTACCCACTTGTCATATATTTTACTGTCAGAGCATGTGAATGGACTCACCCTTTGTTGGTATTTTCCCTCTGACAGAATGCTTGGGTTGAGTGTTTCTGAGACAAATCTGAAGAAATCTGAAAATTTTAGATCAAAGTGTAGATTACTTGGAGGCAATTATGAGAATTTCATCCCCATTGGTCTCTATAAGTGCCCACCTGTGGAGGAAATAATTTGTATTTAGTATAGGGAGACAACTGTGTCTGGACTACAAGCCTTGAAACTGAAATTATAATGGAAAGTGCTGATATGTTACTTACAGCTCACGGAAGAGCCATTAAAGGCTGAGTTCTGAGTTTCATCAGGCAATCTTTCTTTGAAGAGTCATATTTTTTTGGTGCCAGACCTGCTATAATCAGTTCAGGGGGAAAAAATGCTTTATACGCCATCAGATTGATTTTCCACAAAAAATATTTCTGGAAACTACTTACAGTCAATGCAGTTAAAGTACTTCACTTCACACTATGTTTTCTAGTATTTTCTAGTTATGTACACCTGGCATCTGGTTTGTAAAATAGTTTACAATATGTCCTCTGATGAAATTTTAGTTCATCCTTTTAGTCTGCTTGTCCTTAAACACAGATATAATGGCCCTCATTGGTTCTGTTAGTACACAATGAAATACAGATGTTAACAAAGCAGGTCAATAGTGCACAAGCATTTTCTTCAGTTTGCAGTAGAACCATAAAAGATAAGCCTTATTTAAGGAGTACAGTTCTAGGAAGGAAAACATCTCATTTCAGTAAAATATGTTTTATATAAATTGTGTAGTAATGGATGTTTGATAATTTCTGTACATTCCTGCTCCCCATCAGCATTATTTTGTGTTCTTTGTGTAATCCAGAACCCCAAGCCTGAGGCTTGGAGGCTGCAATGTTGGCTCAAGAGGGGTGCAAAATCATTCTAATGCTGAAGCTTATTTGCTAGGAGAAGCAAATATAAGGAGGTAGTCATCCTTACACTATTTTGATCTGTTACAGGGGACCTTAATCCAGAATAAATTCTTCCTTTCTAAGGAGTAAAATGAGGTTGTGCGTGTGTAAATGAAAAGGTACAATAAAGCCTCTGTGGTGATCTGAACCTCATCTCTGGGCTCTATGAAAACAGCTATTGGCAGAGAGCACAATATTTAGTTCCAGTTGTTAAATGAAACCTAAATTGCAGTTAACTAGTAACCATACACTCAGAAGGTATCTCAGGAAGCAAAAGATCCTTCCCTTCTCTGACCAAAAGGATTTTCAGTCTCAGTTCTAACTGCATCTGCAGGCACTCTGAGAAGCCAGCTTAACTCTTCCTAACAACCTTTAAAGCAAAAATAAACATATCGATGAACTAGCAAGGATAATTAGTCAAAAGATGTTCCACTGACATATTTGTACTTTTGTATCCCACTTCAGCAAAATATTTCTTCACTCTCCTCTACTTCGCCACTTTTGCAAAGTTTGCTACAACTTTACAGCTATTGAGATGTATTGAGTGTTTGAGATTACATTAAATTATCCATGCAGCAGAGTAGCTATTACAGTCACTATTGTTATAGCCCAGCAAGTCAAGACCCTAGTCTTCTGGTTCTGTGGTAGTTGCTAATAGTTGATAATTTTTCAATGGCAACCACTGTAGAAAGGACCTATTATCCCTGCATATTTTCCAAATCTCATGCAGATCAATTTTTGTTTTAGCAGTGGAAATCAGCTACCACTGAGAATACCACATCTGCTTCAGAATTGTTACCATACCAGTGCTGCTTCATAAGGATAAGTAAATTCATCTCACTACTCGAGCTGTGCAGGAATAAAAAAGGACAGTTATCCACCCTCATATAGTTACAGTGCTGCCAGAAGCAGCACAGCTGTGAGCACACCTCGCAGGGAAGTTCGATTTGCTGAGAAACCCATGCAAAGCCGAATTCTGAAGTACCTACACAACTTGTAGTGCCCTAGGTAACAAGTCCAGAGCTAACTCAAGTATCTTGGCACTGTGTTGCATATATGCACAGTCAGCTATCCAGAAAAAGGATAACTGGAAATCAGGAGTGTTAAACATCTACTTGCTGTTTTAATCTTTAATTTCAGAGAAGTCTAAAAGCTACATACTTGACTTTTCAGGTGTTTTGGAGTGGGACTTACCAGCATTTTCTGCTATCAGTGCAAAGGTATAATTATTGCTCTAATTTTTTGTTCTGGTTTACTATGACGTAGATCAGCAGATGTACATACACCTCAAGTGAGAATGTTCACTACTTAAAAATTAGCTATACTTTTTTTATTGCTGTGCTTCTAAACTATTCTGCATACTGCTGTATTTTTTTAATCTGCTTTGTCAAAACCAGCCTTTAGTGTATGAGTGGTGACACAAGATTAGTTATTTAATTCATAATTAAAAGGCTTTCAAATGTTACAGTTGTGCTAAATAAAGCTAAACATCACATGCACAATTTCTTCTACTTCTGAAGACAATTGCTTTTGTTGGTAGGCTGGAAGACACACAAGACAGAAACCATCACTCCAGGGACTCAGTTCCCACTTGAAAACAAAACAGCACTGACTGCTCAGACAGATTCATAACTTCAGAAGTATGCAAAGAGAACCTCGCCTTTGTTCTGGACAAACTAATCAGAAACAGAAATAAAAATATAAATTGGTCAGTGTTTGTGAAGTTATTTTCCGTGATATGACATCCAGAAGAATAATCACAGTTAAGGAATCTTGCTAAATCTTTATGCAAATTGTGCAAAATCAGTTTAGTCCAGATTTCCATGGAATCAAAGCAATTTACAAATCTGATTTTGCCTTTCACTAATCACTTACTACTCAGGTGCCAACAACCACTCCAGGCCATTAGAGGCTGACAGTTCTGGTCTATCAGCAAGATGACTGTCTTTGAAGTTACCTTCCCACACAAAGTCTGCATAAATCTGAGTGACTGATACAACCCCAATCTCTGTAAAATATTTTCTGTTTCTAAATTCAGAAAGACGGAAACATAAATGTTTGATTTTTAAGTAAAATGTGAAGACTTTAATTCATTTCTTGCTGAGAATCTCATTGAATGTCTGCTATCTTTGGGAAAAGACATTGCTCTTTTCCTCCAAGATGCACCTGCTTTTTCTGTTCCATTATTGGTCTCATCATGTTTTGTAAAATGGGGTCCTTAATCTCATCTCAAAATTGGTCTGGCTGTGTTCAGGTCTGCCATATCTGAGAACAGTCAGATTGAACTTCTTTCACAGATTCTGGAATGTTTGTGGCTTCATTGATTTCTGTTATCATTCAGACTTCATAGAGATTATCTATGGAAGCTTGCTTAAATGGCTTCAGAGATCATTAAGTTTAGCAGTTTGAATTACCTGTGGTTCTCCTGGTATTTGATTGACAAAGGGAATATGCATTTACATTTTCAGCTCTCTTCTTCTCTTGGTACTCCCATGTTCTTTGTTCTGCTTCCATACACTGCCCCTCTAACCTGCTCTTGCTCTTATTTGTAATGTGAACAGAGAAGTCTATACTAAGTGGGTGTGGAGCACGCACATCTGTTTATGGTTTAGTGAAGGGTTATGGTAGTTCAGGATATGATATGGCCACTAATCAAGTCATGAGTAATATACCTTGGAGAACATAAACCAACGTGAATTATTGAAGCAGCAAAGATGTTTGCAGATGAGACTCTTGGGGCATTAGCTCAAGTAGTGCGGCTTATTTCAAAACTATAGAGGCATTTGTGGCTTTATAAATCTGGAAAGAGGCAATCAAAGTGATTCTTCATAATATGTGACCTTTGGGCAAGGGCACCTCTCTGCTTAGCTTCTCTTTAAGCAGGAATCACAAACTAGTGTTCAGTTTGTGGGATTTGGTAAAGATTTTGTATTTGGGTAGTACCATCAGGCTTTACTAATTGTATCAAATACCACCATAGTTATTTAGCTTTGCTCTTACCACTTTGGACCACAAGACTGAGACACTTTGCTCTGCACCTTTACTTTTAGTTATTAGTCAAACTGGTAGATATTCAGGCTCTCTGGTTTATGCATGAAACTGCATAAGAGATCCTCAACAAATAATGAACAAGAATTCCCCCTCACCACATATACTGCATTCCTAGGGAATTTTGAAAGACATACAGCCTTTCGAACTCTCAGGAGGATAAGAGTTTATTTATTTTAAGAGAAAGCAGTCAGAAGGCAAATTGTAAACTGTGAAGATTAACAAGGATTTTTTCAAATGCATAAAGGGAAGTCAAATGCCAATAGGAGTTGAGGATTTAATCCCATTAGTGTCTTGGAAAAGCTGCTTCTGAAAAGAAACTTTTATGCTCTCATTGAATTTTGAAGGAGTATTCTGAAAATACCTGAGTAGAGTTTCAAGTTCTCTGCATAACTGAACAACAGTCAGGTGGGGGTTTTTTAAGCTATGCAGCAGCTGGGATAAAATGCCAGCTATCTATGAGGTGTTTTCACCCACTAGCTCCTCCCCTCAAATACTAAACACCCCACTATGTGATGGCTGACCTCTCTTTTGTAAAGACAATTGATCACCAGTGATACCCTTGCTCTCCATTCCCCTTACCTGCTGTTTTCCCTCCTTGAGTACCACCTTTTGATGAGAAAAAGGTTTTTCTCAGCTCTCTGATCTTCTCTTTCTTCAGTTTACCTTCAGCATAGCTCTTGCAACTATCACGTAGGTGTACTCTTATTTTCTTTATCTGTGTTCACCCACAGCCCTCCATAACAAAGGTATCATACACTCCCCAAGGGGCTGCAGTTCACTTTGTAGAGCCAGCTAGGCAAGCTCTTCCCATTATTTATAAAGCTTTTTCAGCAGTTGCTCTATATTTACTCACTATTGTTTAATCCACATGAGCTCACATACCTCTCATTGTAATACTGTAATTGTTACTTAGAGCGCTGAACCCAGAAGACATTTATTTATCTGGCTACTGTTTCAAGTCATTTAGTTTAAAGAATATATGTACCTCTTTCTCTGACATTCTCTGGGAATAGATAGCATGGAGATTAATCATCTAAATTTGTCATTTCAAGGAGAAGAAAAAAGAACATACATTCATGACCCACATTTTTACGCTACAACAATCGATTTTCTGTAGCGCAATAAAGAAAAAGGCTCAGGGATGTGGAGACATAAGCTTTGGTTCGATCCTGCACTTTGGTAGAGCTAGGCACAGAAAGCCAAGTCTGGTGCTCATTGAAGCATGCTGCTGCAGTTGCTGAAAAGCAGTCTCTAGGCATCAGAGCATTCATATTAAGGCCAGTCAGTCTATCAGGTTTCATACACCCACCACCAGCAAAATCTGTCAGCTGAGAGCAACAGGGAGCAAATTATACATCCAGAAGCTGGAGACACCCCCATAGACTCAGCAAACAGAACATTTCAAGACTAAGGTGTGCAGCCGCAAAAGCAATGTCCCAGAACCTATCACCGTATTTTCCACTCTATTTATGCTCTGCTGTGTAGTTCATTGATGACACAACCACAACTGTTGCACCGCTTGCAGTCTGATAAACCACATTTCACTAGCCCTCACTGTGCACTGTGCAAGCAGGCTCAGCTCCGTTTCATTTGGTGGTAACTATGTCAATGAAGGATTACAGGCACCAGCAATCACACTAACATTTTAGAAAAGAGAGTAGGGACTAGAAAGAACCTAAGAAAGGTACACTTCAGCCATACAGATGCACTTTACATACATACCTCCAGATCTTAAATAGCGTTTGCCATATACCTTCAGCAGGGCCAACTGAAAATTCATGAATATTTTTCACAGTTCCCAAAATACCATCAGTAAGAACAAACACCATTTTAAAATTCTCCTATCTTAAAGGATATAGAGAAGTACATGTAAGACACACTTACCAGGAGATATAACCACAGAAAATACTTGAGCAGTTTCAGAGTGACTATTGCACCAGTAGAAATTACAATAACAGGGATGCTTGAGATTAGGCATGGGAGCAAATCTGTAGTCAGTGTAAATTGTGATGGCTCCATTGCCTTTGTCACTGCTGGCAACTGGCAGGGCTGCAGGATGGATTCTGGAGATATTGGACTCCAGTACTGCATTCAGCTTTGTCACATCTAGGGGAGTCTGGAGGAAACTCAGAGAGCAGAAACAGGAATGTTCAGGGCACAGTGGGGCTGAATTAGGAGGAAATTAAAACAGTCGAGTACGTGTAGCTAGGCTAAGTCTATTATTAAACGGCAAGGAGAGGGGGCCTTGCTGAGGGTTGTGAGGCATCCTTTAGTATGATACACGAAGGTACAGCTACCAGCAATGACATTAATTTAAGAAATGGAAAATCAGACCGACTGCCAGACAAATATCCTTCCTCATACTAAGTTCTATAAGAATAAAATAGTTTCCAAAGAAAATCAGAAAAACTCAGAAACTTCTCAAGTCAGGCTGGACAAAAGACTTGAAAAATGCAGAGAAAGAAGCTGTTTTACCAGGAACAGAAGCTAGATTTCTTTTTAAAAAAGATCTTTTTTCACTTTTCAGTAATATTTCCGTAGAAGTAAAATCATCATGTTGAGAATAACAGATATTAGTCTAAAAATATCATACAGTTAAAAATAGATACTAGTGAGCTAGATTAATCTAAACAATGCAAAGGAATTTTAAAAGAACTGAATGTGAAAGTATATGTAGAATTTAAACCACAAGTCAAGACCAGTTGTGAGCAGAATAAGTGCAGTCTGGCTGCACTCTCCCTTCAGTGCAATCTATCGTTCTGGCCAGCACAACTTCATGGGCCTGGCTAATGTTTGTAATGTTTGCAAAGTTCAGAAGAAGGGCAGTACTATTGATCCAAGGACAAAAAAAGTATGAGAAGAGACCATAAAATCTGAATTTATAGACTATAAAAATGTACTCTGAGGAGATTTAATTTTGGTATATAAAATCTTAAACAGTATAGTTAATGCCAAATGCACTTACTATTTTTTTTTGCTGGAAGACAGATAAGAGGACAAGGGGCATAATTGCAAAGTAAAGAAAAACAAATTTGAAACAGATGTCATGTGTCCCATTTTTCTTCACACAGAGCCACAAGTGTATGCAGAATAGCTTATGAGTCAGAGGCTGAAGCTTAAACACTGGAGGATCATTCAAGAAACAATTATGGCAAATGGCATCCTGAGGGGATTAGAGTATTAAAAGAAAATGAACCTTAATAGACTGAATAGACTCCACTTAGTCCCTGAAATTTATCATGTTCATAAACCCCAAAACAAATATAGTAGCAGAAAGATAAAAGCTAAAGGTAGCCCACTTAATAATATTTTCTTCTTTCTCTGTATTTGAGTATAATTCTGGTGTTCACTTTTGCTGTTGAATGGTACCACAAATATTAAATGCACATAAATACATTAGAGACGTTTCAAGCCATTCAGAATCTGCTTCAGGCAAAATTAACAAGAGCATTGCCTCTGAAATTTGGTGCAGCTGTTACTAATAAAAAAGCTAGTACTGCAGGCTGAAACAGCTGGGGATGATAAGTGAAAATAGAATTAAGGCTCAGTAATGCAGGTTTGCACTCTGGGGGGAATTCTGGACAAAACCTGCGTGTGGCCTCAGGTCTGATGGGCTTGTTCTATACAGGACCCCGGTGACACGGCATGCAATGCCCCAGCCCTGGCCTTGCTGAGGATGGCCACACAAGTTCTGGCAGGTGGAAGGTTCGTGTATTTGGCTGGAAGACCATCCACATGCTCAGACACTCATGAAGATGAAAGCCTGCAAGTCAAACTTTGTGCAGATACACAGTCCCTTACTCCCTGCTCATCTGGGAGACCACTATGCCTTTCCTCTTCCTATTTAAACAGTTTCCCCCCTTCCCCACATGTTCTATGTCTCAGTCACTTTCATGTCTGGCTGCTCTTCCCTGCATGCTACAATGCACAAGCGTTGAGAAGAGTAATGTCACACAGCTTTAAAGTCTCACTGTTTAAGTGATTGCCTTTACATTACAAACTCTTAGACCACTTTTCACTAAAGAATTCAAGACCGGTGTGCAACAAAGAAGGAACTTTACTACACTGAAAAACAATATTCTATGTACTACAGACCTTTCCTGGACTCTAGGAGAGAATGGAAAACATGTACTCCACCTCCAGCTGCCTTAGAGGCAGAAAGAAGGGGAACAAAGGCACGTGCAGTGCCCTGAGGCTGTAGAATCTGATATCCTGTTCTAACAATGATAGCACCACCTGCTTCAGAAGAAAATGCAAGGCAAACATCTAATGAGAAACCCTTGAGAGGAAGTTTCTTTCTAACTCCAGGCTAGTAGTAATTGCCTGTTCCTTGATATTCTCAGAGAATTTTACAATAGTCTGCTGTGCAAATGTAGCTCATGACTAATAGGGTATGCTTTGTACGAAAACTCAACTTAGAGCATTTCTATTTTTTCCTCAGGAGCCCCCATACCAGGGAACTTGTCACAGAGGTGTCCAAACCTGCATCAAAAAAAGGCCTTGGGAAGTGTGTATAACAGAACTTCAGGCTGCTTAAATTTGTTAGCCTGGATCAGAATGCAATACAGTCATCCTCTCCAGGCCCTATTAGTGCTGGAACAGCACAGACCCAGCCAGACTGTAAGCTGAAGTAGCTGAGACGACACCAAGGACTGAAGACCTAAACCACAGGAAATAAAATCTAAATGTAAATATGGATCAATTTCTTTTATATCTAGCCTGAAGGTGACTTACAGCCTTCCAGGAGGAGCTATCTACTTTGGGCAGCTGCAGTCTGGTGCCAAATATTTTCTTTTTCATGGACAACTGAGGGACAAGTAAGACCGATTGTGCAAGGCAATAGGTCGACTGCATTGTATATGCTCTCAGAGCTTGGTCCTGTGATAGAGGAGAAAGCAAGGAAAAAAAAAAGGCTTCTTTTGGAACTTAAATGAACTTTGCAAAATTGTGTCAGCAAATCAAACGAAGTGTTATGTGGTGTTCCTTTGGATGACTGCTGGACTTCAGAGTGTCTCTACGATGTCTCTTTCCTGACAAATTCAATTAAAAATAAGCAAGATAAATATGTTAAGATATTTACACTCTTAGCAATTTGGTAACAGGACTATGATTCATTCTAACAAGTTTAGCTGCTAACAGTGAGAGATGAGAAGTGGGTAAGAAGGTGGTCCCACATCAGTTACGTTCCTGCTTTCACCCTTGTCTCTCCAACAGCTGTTTTGCCCTGTGGCTTTGCCAAGTCCTGGGGACACCACAGATGCATCTGGGATTACCACATGTCTACTCTTCCCTAGATATATGCTCAAGGTCTCTTCTATATGTTGATTTCTTTTTAAATAATTGCTGGCTGTTTCTCAGTTGCAGGCAGAGAGGGAGTTAAAGTCTTTCCTCCTTCCTTTTCCCACCCAAAACCACAAAATTAGCTACAGGGGTGGCAGCAGGAGGTGCCAACCGCCAAAATGGATACAATTAACGAAATGGGCAGTAATGGAGTGCCTGAGGTAAGAAGGCTGTGACTGGGGACGGAGGAAAGAAGGACAAATGGGCTTCAGCATGTGTGTCTGGGGGGAATGAGAGTACTATGGAGAACCAGGAAGGATCAGGAGGAGACAATGTGATCTGAAATAGATCATTGAGGAAAAGAGGATCATTCTGGAGTGAAAAGAGTAGCAAAAGTCTGAGAGGAGCTTGTGTAAGGATTGTGGTGGCGAGACTGTAGTGGAACTTAGACTTGATCTTTGAGACAGCAAGGATGACAACTTGAGGCTCTGTCAACATTAGGAAGTGCTGCAGGTTTTGTAATCCAAGTAACATAGAGCATCTTCCTCCTTAGATGTTTCTTCCCAGGAACCTGTTTCATTGTAGGGAAATACATTTTCAATAGCCCCTCTGGCTTTACACAAGACTTCTCCTCCGCAGGATCCCTGCTCAGGACTCCCTTGATCCCCATCTCAATCTCTTCTTGCTTTTGCTACTTAAAATATATTTCTACTCAAAACAAATTATGGTGTTAATAATACAGCTGAACATACCATTCTCTTAATTTCGTTAATATAAGCATCATGTCTTTACACAGAGCATGGCAGCTTTTAGACAAGGATTGCATATTTCTTGTAAGTGGGACACTTATTGAGGAATCGAATCTCTTTGCAATAAGTCAATTGACAAAAGATACTCCAGCCAAGAAAAGCAAAGTTTCCTTCTATAGTAACCATGGAGGACGGCAAAAGTGAAGCATCTAAAATCCAACTATTCAGTGCCAGATTCCCACTGAGTAGTACCTGCCTCTGTGCAGTCAACAGGCTGGACTCCAGCCCACAGCTCTGCAACCAGGTCTGCTCCTAAGGTGTGCAGCAGTGTCTTATACACAAGGCAGGGGACTGAGGGGATTTCTTCATGTTAACTGCTTTTCTTTGGTTCGGTCCCTTCCTTCCACACCAATGTCCACACCCTCAGCAGGTGCAGTATCTTCCCTCCCCCACAATTCCTCCCTGAATTTGTTCCTATATTACTCACCCATTGATTCTCATAGAATTGTGTTGACTTACACCACTAAAGGTCTGGTTTCTCCTCTTTCTTCACACCACAATACATTTGCAGCTTTCCTCCTTGTACCCAAGTATAGTAGAGTCCTGACACTTTCAGTTTTTATATTTAACTGCCTTTTTTTCTTGGGACAACACTTATAAACCTTTTCCATACTAGCACAAAGGTTCTGAGAGAAAAACAAGGTCATGACCACCCCCATCTCTCTGCTGTCTTACACCTTTTCTTTATCCTCAGCCATGAACACAACTTCCAGTGCCCTGTTTACAAGTTTTATAAAAGCATCTCTCTTTAAGCCTGAATTTTTGGCATTAGCAGTCATCACCTCAAAATGACTGAACAGAGCCTCAGACTTAGTGCTAGCTGAAGTGCAGCAGTTCCACATTTTCAGGCTCACAGCACTGTTTTCTGCTCAGAGGAAAGCATTTGTCAACACGTACAGGTCACATAGCTTATAATAAACTAAAGATATAGCATAGCTTTTCTACATGCAGCAGAACTCTGTTGAGAATCAAGATGTCAGGAATAATTTATACTCTTCTCTTTTTGTACCCCCGAGTAGACACAAATAAATATCTGACATCCTGCACAGTCTTCTTCCTATTAAATACTGTTTATTAACATCTGTTAAAATTAATACTTTTTGTATCATCTCACCATTAATCATTTTAAAATGTGCTGTGTTTGTTGTTAGTGCAGTATGACAGGCAGTAGAGACCCTTCCCCTCTTGCTTTAATCTCTAGGAAATTACATTACAGTGGCATCCTTTGGGACTACAGAGTTTTGGATACCTCAGCATTTCCTTTTACCGATACCAATTTTCACCCCTAAAATTACACACTGCAATGGCCTGACACATCTTAGGTCATGCATTTGATTCTTGAATATTTTAAATGTGTCCACTCTTAACTTACAGAGTGGGGGAAAAAAAAGAAGGAAAAAAAAAAGAAAAAAAAAGGCAAGAAAGAAAATCCACAGCCTACTGCAGTGTAAGATTTGAGCCCTGCAGAATTCTACATAACTAGGTCTGTGCAAGCATGTTTAGATGGAAGAATTAAGGCCTGTGTTTCAAATAATACCACTAAAATCAACAGACTAATAGAAATGTCAATAATTAGGAATTCCCAGAGGAGTCAACCTTCAGCTAAAATTTGTAGTTTTTCAATATAAACCCACAACAAGGCATATGTTCATCACAAATTGAAAAATGTATTTATATTCACTACTGCTCCCCAGAACCTTCCTCAGGTTACACAGTACCTGCTTGCTTTTTAGTTGCAAATTAATATGGCCTACAGACAGCATTCAGATATGTGCAAATATTTTGTTATGTATTACTATGTAATTCTACGTACTTCTCTCACAAGGGGCTCCAGGCTTGTGTTTGACTGGCACATGCAGAGCAGTAAACAGTGATCTGATGTTGCAGAGCAATATGGATACAATTCCATATTAATTGAGGAATAGTTTATGGCTGAGTAATTAAAGGCCATATTGCGATGCATATGCTCCCCTGAGTGAAGCAAGCGCTGTTGACAGTGTTCGTGTCTCCAAACAGAAGGAGATTGAGGAGATGCAGAAGGGATTGTTTTTCAGTCTTGGAACATGCCCAGAAGCTGTCATGCTTACTCTTGTGCTTTCAGAAGCTTCCAGAGACATCATATTTCCTGCAACACCAAACCTGCAGCTACTTCAGATAGTTTCTTCACTGTTGTTGGGAGAGAGGAAAAAATGGAAATACAGGATATAAGTCCATGGTATAGTCGCAGGCCTGAAGAGACCTTCGGCTCCAAATCAGACTGACTCCCATAGGAACTGAGGATGCTCTATAGATCACAGACTCAGGAGTTCTGGGAGAAAAACTCAAATTCTTAGGCATAGAATAGGGCCCAATAAAATAGGATAATACAAAAAGGGACAGGGAAGGTGAAAGTCACTAAGCCTTGAAAAAACATCTTCTCTTTATAATCCCAAACAGCTCCTTTCTACAAGCTACAAAACCACCAGGAGCTAGGGGCTCACAGCCACTTACAGAGATGCTTTGGCAAATACAGTAACATAGCTTCACTAGTGACTCCCATGTAACTTACAGTATATAATTTTTTTACTGATTGTGACTTTTTCGTATCTCATTCCCAGATTTTGTTGAATTGACTCTGTTTGGATAGCAAAATAGTATTTCTTTTAAGGAAAAGCACCTAACAAAAACTAGGCCAGAGACAGAATGAATGGGCTCTGGATCAGTGACAAAAATTCAAGATCATCCCCCACTAACATATAAAAGGTGAAACCCGGAAAAAAAAAAAGGTGACTATATTTTCTACACCAGTGTATAAATCTATAGTAACCCAATTAACTTTACTATAATATTTTTTCATGGAGGCTGAACAGATACTCCAGGGACGTGAATCAGTGTGAAAATCCATCTCAGAGTGGGGTTTGAGAAGAATTTTGCTGGGAAGCCAACAGTTTATTATGCAAGATCTGGAGACAGGTAGGACATCGATGTGAATAAAAGGGACATCCATGGCACCAGTAATTAATTTTAATGAAAACTGCAGGGGAAACTAAAGGTTTTGTGTCAGAACTTGTTAGATTGTCCCCATAAAATTTAGCATTTAATACCTGCATTCCCTGGGGGCCTGGAGAACCTTGTGCTGACCATTGCCAGAGGCACGAGAGGAGTAGAGAGGTACCATAGGTCTGAGTCAGCCCTGCAGTTCAGCAACTGACATCAAGCCAGCAACATTGAAAGAATTATTCCTCTTGAAGAATTTCTTTTAAAGTCTTATATAGAGGGGCTCTTACCCCACACCAAGAGTCTCCTCCCCATCCCCAATCAGTGGGGGAATGCACTCATTATCCTGCTTTCAGGCAAAAAGGAAGCACAAAGGCTGTGTGTGGGTGCCTGTCAGTCACTCTGCCTGTCTCAGACCCCATCCTCCTCATCTTCCTCCCACAGCTTTTGAAATGCTGGGCAATTCCAGCTTCACTTGACAGAAGATAGTGAGGCTCAACTGTTTGGGATGAGGGGATTACACCTCCCAAGTAATTTTACATCAGTTTTCTGAGGCAGAACAAAGGTAGCTTCAAATGTCAGCATCTCTCAGTGCCTCTGATCTCCTCCAGCTGACACAAGAGGTATGGAGAGAGACCTATCAGGTCCAGTAACTCTGAGGAACTGGCTGCCTTCCCACCAACATGTCCTCTGGACTTGTGGTTAATGAGTAACTGAGGTGGATGCTCCTTTTTGTTCTTAATGGGAAAAAATCCAGCAACAATCAGAACAAAGGGACACACACTCAGCTAATTATAACAGGAAAATGAAGATTTTTCATGCCTTTCTAAAGGGATGCATAATTCACTGCCATCACACCTGTCATCAAAGTTCTTTCTAATTTAAGACTGTGCTTTCATATTCATTCTCATGGAACATCTAGAATGGTTCATAACCTAACTAAACTGAATTCAGCTTCAAAATATAGGTCCAGATAAAGGAATTTTTCTACAGTATTTTATTATCTGGACAATTTGTTTTTGAGAGCAAAATACATAAATCAGAGGTGTGGGCACAGAACATTTCTATCCATGTTCAGAAATATCTATCATCTGGCAGGCAATGAAGTAAATAATTAGGAAAGCAATTTAAAAAAATAACAAAAAGCCATATGAACTGCTGCAAATAAGATCTGCAGGATACATTTACAGTCTCATAGAATCAGGCCATTAGAGCATGCCTACTTAGGGAAATTTATTGGCATGACAGTGTAATTTAGCAGAATAAAGTATTCTCCTTCTTCCCCGTAACTATCCCAGTTTATCTACTCCATGTAGATATGATTCCAGACTAAACTGATTTTATTAAACAATAGCTTTATTAAAAATAAAAGGCTATTAATCTGTCAGTTTCTTCAAGTAGAAAATCTTCTAAAAACCCTAATGAGATCACCAGCTTAAATAAAATGAAACAAATGGCTTCCTCAGCTCCAAGTACAGAGGTTTTGTCCCACATAATGTCACGTTTCTAATTGCTGGGTGTGCAAGCAGCTGTGATGGACAGAGTTGGGTTTTGAGTTCCACAACATATAACCACTGAAGACATGGCAAATGCATAAAATCAATGTTTCCTTTTAATACAAGTCAATTTCCAAAAACTCACCTTTTGTAGCAATCTCTGAAAGTCCAACATGACAGAAAAGAACCGCTGCAGATACAAGGAACAAGTAGCTGGTGTCAGTTGTGGAAAGATGAGTGTTATAGAAATCAAGTTTTATGCATACTCTAAGGGGACCCTGTGTCATTTACCTCTGTATCAAATATTTATACAGTATCTCTGTCTTTCTGTAGTCTGGTAGGGTGGTCCATGACGAACAGGAGCTGGGTACGAAGGAATGGTAACCAAAAAGTTAGCAAACCTACACAGACATGCTAGGGCTGGACTTTACTGTGAAGAAGGGTCTAGATACAGCCCATCTGGGTTTAGTCATTTACCCATGTTTCTGTTAAATGCCTAGCACATCTGAATATCATGGAAGCTACCAGGATGATTTGGTTCATCTAAGAGCTAAATAGGTGTCACATCTCAACTTTTTGAGGGTGATTACATTCATCCATCAGGTAAAAGTAGGTCCTCATGTCTACACTAAAACTTTGTTCTCTTTTATCTGTATTACCATAATTACATCAGCAATCTCAACACCTCCCACCCAGAAATGCTGCTATGCTCATACAAAAGTTGTCACACTGATACCCTCCTAATGATGAAAGTGTCTCCTTAAGGAATTTTACCCACTTAATGATGCAAATCAAAAATCCTACATCTCTGCATGTAACTTGTATTTCCTTAATATAAATTACATCTAAGTCACTTCTAGAAATAGGTCACAGATTCCCACTGAATTTCATGCATTAAAAATGTTTATGACTTGAATTTAAAAGCATTTTTCCAATGTCATTTATACAGAACATTGTTTTAACATTGCTCTCTACAGCATTCTGAAAAATGAAGCCTGTCTGCTGCTCTATTGCCTTTTTTCCTTCCCAAGTGCAGCAGTTCCCTGACACATATTTTTCTGTTCCAAACCTGATCATTAGACTGGACAGCAGTTTAATAATAACTAATTGTTCATGTTATGCTTAATATTTCCATGCAGCAGAGCTTCAGATTACTGTGTATACAGTACATTCTTCATCTTTTTTGCTTCTTTCTCAAGCCCACTGTGACAGCAAATTTGAAATAGTTATCCTTTTACAGACACATCCTCTAGAATTTTGGGGGAAAAATTAACTCTGTGTATATCTGCATGGTATGATTATATGTACATACACACACCTTTGTAATCCATGTATTTCTACATAGCTTTCTATATTTATATGTTCTAAAATCAGGTAGTTGGTGGAGTACAATAGTCGGAAGGTCTAATTAAGAACCTGCAGCACAGGTCTAAGCTTTATTCTGAATTTGTACTGAGGGCTACCTCCAAGCAAGCAAACTTTAAGTGTGCACTGGCTTGCTGAGCTAAGGAATCAAAGGTGGCCAGACATCATGACTTATTCTTTTTACACATGACTGAGAAATAAGCATATCTTAGCCACCTTAACTTAATAGGCCTTGGTCTGATGTTGCTGCTAAGAAATTTTAAGCTTGAAAGATTGTAGAAGGGGGAAATAATTTAGTGAAGTATTTTGTGTAGTCCCTTAAGGTCTCTACTAGGTTTCTGGAAAATACTGTTGGCTTATTCATCTTCAATGCTACACGAATTTGCCACAGGACATGTCTGCAGAGAATTATTTTCTTTTCTTTTAATACACAAACTAACCTATCTTTTCTGTTTTCCCTACCCTCTTACCTTAGTGTCCTTTCCTGAGCTCTATTGTCCTTAGAAACCTACCACTCTACAGCTCCTGTCTTGGTGCAAGGCATGTCTGATTTGAACCCAGGGTGAGGGATTTGGCGTTTGATGACAGACATAAACTCTGAACTCAGCTGGATATCTTTTCCTCTTCCTTCATCACCCAGTCACACGATCTAAAATCAACTTCACTGGGGGAAACCAACAGACATGTGCATGAAGTAATCAGATTTAATAGTCTACTCCATAAACCAGTACTCATACTTGCTCATGTGTATTTTATAGGAGGCAACTTCAAATTTTATAGAATCACCCAATTTATATATCTCTCATGGCAGGAATAGGGAATTCAACAGTATTGTCCTTCACTGCAGTGTGTGCCCCTGTTTAATATGCCTCTACTCATTTCCTAATACTTTTTCAGCCACCAAAGGATCTAAAGTAGCTAGTGAGATAGAGAATGTAATGGTTTTTCTGCATGGAGGACATCCTGTCTGCTCATTAACTCTTTGGCAAAGTGAC
Source organism: Aegotheles bennettii (assembly GCA_013398125.1). Classification (NCBI taxonomy): domain Eukaryota; kingdom Metazoa; phylum Chordata; class Aves; order Caprimulgiformes; family Aegothelidae; genus Aegotheles; species Aegotheles bennettii. The sequence continues at coordinate 130,083 of VZRW01004219.1, read as the reverse complement.
CCAACAAATTGCTCCACCAGTCCCCACTGCAGCTTAAGTCTAAGTATACCTTATTATGCAAACTCGAGATATGTGTTAAAAGCAAAGGGCTTAATCTGAGTGATTATGCATTTACTTCCCAGTCCAAGAGACACAGACCAAGCATTTGGTTTCTGTTTGTTTGCAAAGCAATACTGTGCTAGCTGCCAAGTCATTAAAATGCTACAGGCTTCAATCATAATTTTGAAGAGCATTTCTTTGTTTACATTTTGTTGTCCCAAAGATGATTAGCTCTTTTGCTAGAAGGTTACTTTGTTATTCTGCTGCAAGGTTCTAGAATGAACTTCAGAGGTAGCCAATGGCAGCACTTACGAGCTTTGCCTTTATGCAAGCTTACAACAGTATTCAAACTTTGACACTAGTGCTGATAGTCCCTCTGCACCTCCCTGTCATGTATTGCTATTTACAGTTTCATCGGTTTTTGTCCACTGACCATAAAAAATAAAATTCACTGCCACCTCAGCTCAATATTGAAGATTTCTGGGGAGTAAATTCAAAATATCTTCAGCTTTGCTTAGTATTTTCAAGCCACCATTAACTTAAAGAATATGACTAGGTAACAGAGAAAATTCAAAATCAATACATAATTGTTTCTTTGTGCTTCATTTTTAAATCAGAACTGAGGGATTAAAAAGCTAGTCTAAATCCACTGATATGCCTAGAATCACTGGACCCTGAGGCTTTTGTACAATCGCCACTTTATATTCTGTCCCTACTCCATATGATAATATGTGTTTAGAGCCCTAAACTAGGCTGAAATTCAGTTTGTATAGGCACATAAAAATATGTTTTCTCATCTAAACTATTATTGACCCTAAAAATGAAGTCAGAGCCTTGTTATACTCTGAAGCAAGTAAATTTGGGCTGGAAATCTCAGGAGAGAAGGTATTCTTGTATTTTATGCTTTCAGTTGTTTGAAAATAACCCAACAGCAGATATATGGAAAGGCAAATATAACAAGGAAAAGTCAGCCAAGCTGTCTCAAAGGCTTAAAAAGAATAGAATTCACTTTCTAGATGAAGACTTTCATTTCATGTTCAGAATTGGTTTGTTTTGAGATATTTTGTCCTGAAACTCAGTATGCATAGTGGCTTCATCAACACACACTTAAAGCACTATCACATGGATACATTTATGATCCTTTGAACTAATACACTTACCTTTTTTTCTCCTCAAATCTGTAAGAGCCGATGAAAAATCTGCATGTATTTCAGATGCCATGTTAGACACTGAAGTGTATAGGAATCTTTTGTACTAAAAATTACCTCTTTAATAATCCTAAAGCATGAATTAGAAATTGAGCGAGCAAGAATCAAAAATAATTCTTGAGCTATAACATCCTAAATAAGTTCGAGTATCCTCTCATCTCACCATGGATATATAAATGTTTGGTACATACATACCTCTAGCTCCTTCTACACATTCCAGATTACTAGCCTGAACCACATTCACAAGCCCAGAACATTTTTATAGCCAAGTTCCTGAAAAACAGTTGATTAAACTTAGAAAAAAATCATATAAATGTAAGTAAATCAATAATGAGCATATTTATTTGAGATGAAATTTCATTATTAATATTGCACCAAGGTACATTACAGTATTATAGTAAAAATAATCACAAACTTTCCATTTTCTTATTTAACAAGACCACTTATGATCTGTAGTCGTATATTCTCAACAGAACTTGGATTCTATTATTCTGAAGCAAAATATTTCACCTAAAGTGTTTCTCTGTACCTTCCAATTCTTTCATAACTAAGAACTCCAGGTTTGGAATATTTCCTGCAGTGAGTATTCCCCTGGCTCCTGACTGAACTGAAATAGGTTAAACTGGGCAGGCTCTCTTTTACAGCTAATGACAATATATTAAAATGAAACCTTCCAGGCAGAAAAATGCCATGGCTTACAAAGAGTTTAGGAATCACCTCAATTATTATTACACTGTAGCCGTATCAGTAGGAAGTAATCTTTTCATCTTTTCCTTAGAGAAGTGTTTTATTTTGAAGGGGATAAAAAAAAAAGAAAGTTTACTCTGAAAGAAATACATCCAGTATTTTAGATTGAACTACTTAATTAAATTATACTGAAGAGCAGAAAGGAACCATATCTTGAAGTGATTTCATCTAAAATGACTTACATTAAATTAACAAAACCCCAGATCTTGAGGCCCTTCTTTAGTTTTCAATCAACAAATGTTTAAAATTGCAGTGGCGATGAGCCTATTTAAACACAGGTAAACAAAATCACAGTCTGAATGGTTTGAGCCAAAGATAAAATAAAACAGACAAGATCCTCAGCTGATGGATAACTCCATTGCTTTTAGCTAATGCTTTTTTATTTGTACCAAGCAATTTCCTCTGTTTTGTTTGTGCTCTTTCTAATAATTCCCTGCAGATCCAGGAAAAACATAAATTAAATTTTAGTCAACATGAGTTTTGCCTCAGAGAAAAGCAAGGAAGATCTCAACGTCCACCCCACAGAGAAGATAGGCACAGATCTGGAATGGAGTTAGGGACTGCAATGATCAGCAACACGTTGCCTAACATTGACTTACATGACAGAATTCACAGTCCTATACACAATCAATGAGTACGGGGAGAAAAGCACCCCAGAATTAAATCCTTATAAACAAAGTATTAAGCAATACAAGTCAGCTAACAGGGAAACACCGAACTAAGGATTATGCCCTCAATCCAAACCATCTCTGAGGTGTCATTTCTGTAAGATGAGGTTTAGAGAGAGAGCCAATTTCACATTTAATTGACAACTGCTACCCTGAATGAGGGTCCTACCACTCCTCCCCTTCCTTCTTCACGTTTTGACAATTACCTCATCCACTGGTGATCAGCTGAACTCAGTAAACTACTCAGCTTATTGCTGGGTCAGTTTTCTACCAAATTCAGTGAAAAGAGTCAATGGTCTGACAAACTCCAGAACTAGTGTAAGGTACAAGTTGGGAGTGTACACATAGAATAGGAGGGGGGAGTGGAGAAGAAACAGGATGATCGCTTTTGACAGCACCAAATTATTAGATCAACCCTACTTGGCTCATCTTTTTCTGAACTTGAGGAAGAAACCCTCCTTTGATCAAGGTACAAATTTCTGAACTCTTAAGTCCACAGACCTGGGTGAAAACTGATGTTCGGCTAGTTTTGTTACATGTTTTGACTAGTCAATTTTCCTGTGTGTTTTATTCAGAACCCAAAATTCAGACAGCTCTAGGATTAGGCAGCTGCTCAGTGAGATCCTGAGCACTTCAATTTCGGACTTCATTTTTTTAAATCCTAGGAGCAGTATCAGAAGACAACCTAGTCTTATAGTCAGTAAAAGTTACAACTGTATTTCAATGATAATAATATCAGACATTGTATTTAATCTAATTGTGTTTCTGAGGCCTTTAGCCAGCCACCACTCTAAGACCACAGCATCTCAGGAAACAGGGATGCAGCAACCCTCCAGGCAGGACCACTGCAGCCCGCTATAAGCAGAACAGGTTAGTTCCAGATCTGTGAGACCCTGATAGCTCAGACAGGACGGCACTAGTGACTCTTTCATGTAACCAACACCAACGTAATACAAGAGACAGTAACAACATAGTGATATAGATACAAATATCTAAAAAGAAAAATTTCTGACCTCCTTCAAATACACTTCTAAATGGAAAGAAAGCTGATGAAAAGGCAGGAATCAAGTTAGGGTGATGATGCAGGAAGCATCAGTACTAAAGTCAGCCATGATTTATATCAAGTATTTCACTAGCTCAGATTAGAATAGAGCTATCACAGAGGAAGGACATGATGACCCTTATAGAATCATAGAATTGTTTCAGTTGGAAAGGACCTTCAAGATCTTCAAGTCCAACCATTGACCATGGACTGCCAAATCCACCACTAAACTGTGTCCCTCAGGGCCATATCTACCTGTTTTTTTGAACACTTCCAGGGACAGGGACTCCACCACTTCCCTGGGCAGCCTGTTCCAATGTCTGACCACTAATTCAGTGAAAAAAATTTTCCTTATATCCAGCTTGAACTTTCCCTGGTCCAGCTTGAGGCCTTTCCCTCTTGTCCTGTCACTTGTCACTTGGGAGAAGAGACCGGCCACCCCCTCACTCCAACCCCCTTTCAGGCAGTTGTAGAGAGCCATAAGGTCTCCCCTGAGCCTCCTTTTCTCCAGACTAAGCAACCCCAGCTCTCTCAGCCCCTCCTCATAAGACCTGTGCTCTAGGCCCTTCACCAGCTTCTTTGCCCTTCTCTGGACCCAATCCAGCACCATAATGTCCTTTTTGTAGTGAGGGGCCCAGAACTGAACACAGGATTCAAGGTACAGCCTCACCAGTGCTGAGTACAGGGGGACAATCACTTCCTTAGTCCTGCTGGCCATGCTATTTCTGATAAAGGCCAGGATGCTGTTGGCCCTCTTGGCCACCTGGGCACACTGCTGGCTCATGTTCAGTCGGCTGTCCATCAGCACTCCCAGGTCCTTTTCTACCAGGCAGCTCTCCACTCATCCCCAAGCCTGTAGCATTGAGTGGGGTTGTTGCAGCCCAAGTGCAGGACCTGGCACTTGGCCTTGTTCAATCTCATGCAATTGGCCTCAGCCCATCGCTGCAGCCTGTCCAGGTCCCTTTGCAGAGCCTTCCTATTCTCAGGCAGATCAACATTCCCACCCAACTTGGTATCATCTGCAAACTTACTAAGGGTACACTAGATGCCCTCAACCAGATCATTGATTAAGAGATTAAACAGAATTGGCCCCAGTACAGAGCCCTGGGAGACACCACTGATGACTGGTTGCCAACTGAATGTGACTCCCACCTACCACCACTCTGTGCTCAGTCATCCAGCCAGTTTTTGATCCAGCAAAGGGTACACCCATCCAGGCCATGAGCACCCAGTTTCTCGAAGAGAATGTCGTGGGAAATGATATCAAATGCTTTACTGAAGTCTAGGTAGACAATGTCCACTGCCCTTCCTTCATCAACCAGCAGGGTCACCTTGCCATAGAAGGAGACGAGATTGGTCAGGCAGGACCTGCCCTTCACAAGCCCATGCTGATTGGGCCTGATCCCCCAGTTGTCCTGCATGTGTTCTGTGATCACACTCAAAATGATCTGTGCCATAACCTTACAGAATCATAGAATGTATGAATTATAGAATCCTGAACGTAGACCTGGTATAATCGTGTGTTTATTAAGGCATATTTGATTCAGTCTGTTGCTCTGCAATAGGAAAAAAACACCATTCAGCAGCATTGCTGTTCATCTTGGGATGAACACTTAGCATTTACAAAACCGCTAAATAAATTTCTCACTGGCCCCCTGCCCTGTTGGGAGTACTTCATCACTGGTATCTTCACTTCTAGGGAAATCAATCTGGTATTGCTTATTGTGTATGCATCTTTACACACACTGTGTGTTGGTAAGCTGGTACAGGAATCTCAGCACCCGTGTGCAGGATGTGTAAGTAAGCAAATGTGTAAGAGCCTGAATAATATGCTGAAAGACCCATTGAAAAAAATGCCCTGAAGATCCCTATTTCACAGATGGAGGGTCTTACACCGAATAATAATGCAAGTTAGTCCCAAATGATGATACTGTCTATTGTCCAGCATTCTTAACCTGAGACATTTCTTATTACTCTATTCTCATAAACTTCCTCATTAAAAATTGGAACAAAATTTTGAAACAAAATATGATAAAACAGCAAAGAAACACCCACCTGGATTCTAGGCATGAGCAGCTGCTTGAGCCATCTGCACATACCATATGTTTAGTGCTTGATTTAGGGTGAATTAACAGAGATTGGAAGGTAGACTGAATATCTATGTGCAGTTAAGAAACTGTTTTCCTTCACACTTTATTACATCTAAAACTCCCTTTTATTTTCCTATGATGTAATTTTTTTCTCACTTGACTACTAGCAGCAATCAAGTGCATATGAACAAAAGCATTATCAAGTCCCAGCCGGGTGTAGACCAAACACTGACTATTCGACTCCTGTTCAGACAATTGGTAAATTTGGTTATTTTGAGACATGTCATTTAGTCCAACGTTTTAGTCCTCTCCTATCTCTAAACAGAAAAATTCTATTAAAAATGTAGAAGTATTTGTTAATGAAATCAAGGGCAGCATACTTCGGCTTCAAGTCATGCTTAACTTTACATGCTGTGAATAGTTCTAAGCCAGTTTTCATAGTGCTGGAGCTCTACTATCTGGTTCCAGAATGTAAGCTCAGGTTCACCCAAGAGTTTGCAAGCCACATGTCAAAGTTGGCTCAAATTTCCCATGAATGCAGATCAAAAGCTTAAAGGACCTGAAAGCACATTTTAAAAAAACCTCTATGGATCCAATGGAATTTTGCTTTGCGTGTGGAGGTTTGTTTAAATCCCAAGTGCATTCAGAAATGCCAGAGTATGAACCTAATGTGAACAGAAGCCAATAAATTTCCTGTTAGCTTTGGATTCTCTCTCTCACACCAAATATCAAACACGCTTTTTTTCTTCTGCCAGACGGGATTGTAGCTTGTTAGCAACATCCTGAGCCCAAGAGATTTTCAAGGGCTGTAGCTGAAACTGCTGCATTTCTTACTCTGCTTGCAAACTAAGAGCATATTGTGAACACCTCCAGAAACAAAATCGTAATTATGTTATTGGTACTAATAATCCAGCTACAAAGCATCTAAAACCTAGTCTCTACAGTATCTGCAGCAGCTATCAGTAATTTTGCAAATTCACAAAACATCCATAAAATGCAGAAAATTTAAAATCATTTTAATTCTTGCTTAGTTGCTTAGTATAAACCCAAAGCAATTACATTCAATACAATGACAATAGACTAGACAGAATAGTGTTTAGTAACCATGTCCTTTCAAGATGTGGTTAACAAGCTACAGCTGTGGTTTCAGAGGAGAAATGGCTGAAGATTGTTTTTTAAAAAAAAAAGCTATTTTGTATGCAATAAAGAGACTAAAAGCATGTGTATAGGGGTGTCTAGAGATATGGTATTTCAAAAAGTTTTAGAATGTAAATGTCAATAATATCTCTTTACCAGGAGTTTTATCAGAAGTAGGTATCAGCCACATAGGTGTGTATGTTCAGAGATTGTGTGTTAATTCTAGCCATGTGTGCAATTTTCTGTGTGTGTAAGAGTGAATCCAGTCCATAATATCTGTGCTTGAAATCTCTTCAGTAATTCTTATAAGATTTCTTCTCTTTGTGGCATGTTCTTTGGAAATCTCACAACAAATTTTTTCAAAGATTTTCACCATCCTGCGGAGAAGAAATAGTGCAGTACCAGCTGGTTTTGCTTAACTGTAATAATGAAACAGAAAAATATATTTTTCAGATCCTTTTAAACTAAACCTAGAGGTGTTAATAAGTCAGTTTATATCTGGAGATATAATCGCCCTGTAACAAATCAGAACTTTCTGACCTAAAGTATAATTCTCATTGTGATCACCCTACACTGGCAGAATCTACTAAAATCTTTTTATTTGTTCACAAAGAAAACAACTACATAGTGGTGTGACTTCGAAAAATACAAAATTTAGAAAAATATCCTCTCGACAGAAAAATTTTATTGGGTACCTTCTGTCCACATTGTTCTATCATTGCATCTTAGTAGATCAGATGGTGGTTTAAATCAAAATGATCGAGACAGGTTCCCTCATACTTTGCATTTTTCTAGGGACAATGTGTTAGATCTGGATTATAGAAACTTCCGTCTGGAGAGCACAGCTCAGCTTGCATGCCAGAGTGATACTTTTCAACGGTCTTTTGAAGCCACATCCCTCTCTCAAAGAAAATGTTAATTTCATTAGCCTGTACAGCTCAGTAATACTGAAAGGACCCATTATCATTTGTTACTCAATCGTTACCTTGTCAGTTCCTTACACTTCATTGAAGTTTGCCGTGAGCACAAAAAACACAAGCTGTCACCCCTCATCTCTGTTTTCTGATCCCACAACATCCTAAACACGTCCTCTCTCTGGATGCCTGCACGAGTATTTAACGTCAAGACCAGTGCATTTCTCATTACCACATTAGAATCAACAAGTTGACAAGCAGCTGCAGGTGATGACTGCTGCTGAGCTGAACTGTTTCACAGCGCAGCTCTTGGCACTGCTTTTGCTGCATGGGCTTTCAGCAACTGATAATGGCCAATTGCCATGTTTAGAAGGCTCGGTTTGTTCTTTCACAGGTATTTGGGACTCCAGCCAAGATTTTGAAAGGTAAAATCCTAAAAAGAGTTAAGCAACCATTTCCATATTCAAGGGCCTAAGAAAATGCTTTAAAAATCTAACTGATTCTGTTGATCACTAGATACAGATATGGCCACCTTATTTTTTAAGATCCTAGTGTTTCAAATCCTGGCTAGTTTCATGGCTTACAGCATTACCATGCAGTCTTCCAGTCATGACATTAGACACTGCAGGCTGTGTCATGTGCAAGAAAGAGACCATGCCATCCATAGAAGATATGCCATACATAGAAGGTATATATGTGGGCTACTGCTCTTTCTTTGGCAGAACTGGTTTGGGGAAGTATTAAAGAACAGAGAGTCAGATGTGAACGGCATATGTGTCTGTGCCCAAACTGTCATCTTAAAACCCACATTCAGCTGACAAAATAGACTCTCAGCCATCTGCCTGGACTTGTAACTTTGTGCAGATCAGCAAGCCTGTAGAGCTTAGCAGCTAACTTAGTTGTCTAAACCTAGTTTGATGCAGATGACAGTCATCTCCCTATCTAAGCCCCTTTGATAAATGTTAGCTATCAGATATTTTCAGAGCACATCTCCTCCACACAAAAGAAATCAACAATTCAAAACTGCAATAATGTCCTCCGCTTTCCTTTAAAAATGCCATAGAGAAGGATACACCACTTGTTGCTTTCATATAAGCTCTTACTTGTTCCTGTGCCCATCTTGGCAGTGGGAAACAAGGGTTCAACACGTCTCTGTCTAAAGAGATAAGAACCTACTACATTTTACACTGTCCAGGCAATTACCACTTCCCAGGAGAGCACCCAAACTGCCAATTCTAAACATTTATGAATGGAAATGCAGATCCTATTGGGTATGTGCATTGAACTGAAAATAAAGAGAAACAAGGAAAATAAAGAGAACAAGGAAACAATGGCAAGTAGGAGTTTGACATCATAACTCGGTGTTTATGTCATTTAGTCAGGACTGGCATATCTGTATTTGTGGTAACAGCTGCTACAGCCATAGTTTATCAACCATTTAATGTAAAATGCAGAAGCCACTCAGGAGAGAGAAACAAGAGTACTGGATGATTGTTGTGGTTTAGGCCTAGCCAGCAACTAAGTCCCACATGGCCGCTTGCTCACTCCTCCCCTCCAGTGGGATGGGGAGGAGAAAATACAACCAAAAGCTTGCAGGTCGAGACAAGGACAGGGAGGGATCAGTCACCAATTATGGTCATGGGCAGAAGACTTGGGGAAAAAAGAGATCAATTTAATCTGTCACCAATCAAGTCAGAGTAAGACAAAGAGAAACAAAACCAGACCTTAAAAACACCTTCCCCTCAACCCACCCTGCTTCCTGGGCTCAAATTACCTTGCTCTTGATTTCTCTACCTCCTCTTCCCCGCCAGTACAGGGGAATGAGGAACGGGAGTTGTGATCAGTTCCTCACACGTTGTTTTCTGCCTCCCCTTCCTTCTCAGGGGGAAGACTCTTCACACTCTTCCCCTGCTCCAGCCTGGGGTCCCTCCCACAGGAGGGAGTCTTTCACAAGCTCATACAAGATGAGTCCCTCCCACAAGGTGCAGTCCTTCGGGAACAGACTGCTCCAGCACTGGCTTCCCACGAAGTCACAGCCTTCTTCAGGTGCAGTCATCTTCCTTGGCATGGGGTCCTCCACAGTTGCAGGTCCACTTCTGCTCCCCCATGATCCTCCATGGGCTGCTGAAGGACAGCCTGCCACCTCCCCAGAGGCTGTAGGGGAACCTCTGCTCTGGCACCTCCTCTCCCTCTGACTATCTCTGCTCAGGTATCTCTCACCTCCCACTCCTCTCTCCTCACTTCAGGTCTCTCAGCTCTTTCTGTTTCCCTTTCTTAAATATGTTCATTGCAGAGGCATTATCACCTTTGCTGATGGGCTTGGCCTCGGCCAGAGACAGGTCCGACTTGGAGTCAGGGAATCTTCTTGCAGCTTCTCACAGGAGCTACCCCTGTGGCCCCTACCCTGCCACCAAAACCCCATCACACAGACTCAATACAACCATTTTGGCAGTGAGCCCCAGGACTGAATCATGCTTCCTCTCATGCACACCATCTTTCTCTAAGCCCATAGTGACTTCTCTGTAAGTAAACTAGATGTGTTCATGACCACCACCTGACACTGAGGTCAAGTGGAATGGAACAACCTACATTCATGCCTCCAAATTTTCCTAACTTTCTAAACAAGGTGGCCGTATGCAAACCGCCAGCTAGAAAAGGTCCCTGGCCTGCACTAGCTCCCAAACCAGCTAGGAGAACTGTTTGTGAAAACAGGAAGCCAAAGCCACATAGTTGCCCAGTTAGAGGATTTAAGAATAAACACTGATTTTCCAACACCTGGCAGCATTCCCCAGAGTTTTTAATTCACTCATACAGAACGTGCAGCTTGATCCCTTTTTTGCCAGCAGCATAGTTTCCACATGAGAATGCCCCTATGCCTCTTTAGCCTATAGCCTGGCCTCCACAGGCCTGTCCACAGGGAGGAGATGTGTGAGTCAGAGCCCTTTGGATGCAGGAGAGGTCAAACCTAGGCTCTCCAGTCTCCAGAGTGCCCTAGTCCCAAGGCTGTCAGGCAAAGTCAACATGGCTTCATCAGGCCTAATTTTAACAGGATGGTATGGTCTGTGTCGTGCACCAACTGACCCCGGAGGTCCCTTCCAACCTGGATTACTCTATGATGCTATGATACAGCTACATTTTCTCCGACTTCCTAACCTGTGAGTGCTACATGTGCTTAGAGATTATTCATTGGATTGAAGTCCTTTGTCAGCCTCTCCGATCAAAGATACCCCTCCCTAGAAATCCTCCTTTACGACAGCACTTAGTGAATGACCTGATTCCAAGAACAAGGCAGCTGAACACAACATGTGCCACGGGGCAAATACAAATTCACAGGTCTGGGGCCAAACAAGGACATCTACAGCAAGTCTACACTCCCATGGGTTCAGATGGTTACTGCTCAGATTTTTCTGAAGGCACTTTATGTAAAACTGTCCATTTAACGTCCTGTATTGGATCCATGGTTTTGTACCTAAATGTTAGATCAAAATTACAAGAACTCTCCTATAAACCCAGGATTTTTTAAACCTTGTGAAGGGAAACTAAAAGAGGAAACTAGTTGCAGTTATGTACAACCTGAAAGACTGTTACAGAGAAGATACACAGACTTCCACTGGCACAGCCAAAACAAGAGGCAATGTTACAAGCTGCAACAAGGGAAATCTGATTATACATAGGAAAATATTCTTTACCATGTGAGTGGCTGAGCCTCTGAAACAGGATGCTCAAAGGGACTGTGGAACAGTCTTCTCTGGAGATTTTCAAACCCCTACTGTACCAGTCTCTGAGCACCATAATCTAGATTTAAAGTTAGCCCTGCTTTGAGAGATGATTAAACTTCATGACCTCAAGAAGATTCTTTCAACCCAAATCTTTCTGTTATTCCAAGGTATTATCCATACAAACACTGAAAAGAAAGGGTCAAGAGGACTTTGTTACATTCAGACAACATAAATGCCTTGCAGAAATCCACTTCTCTGTCATCATCCATATTCTGCATTTTTATAGCCAAACTTTTTTACATTAATCCAAATTCTTCTATCAGTTAAATCTTATCACTGTATTAAAATCAAGAAGAAACATAAATAGGATTCTCCTTGCAAGAGAATTTACCATTCATTATTTATTGCCTCATATTAAAAGCAGCACCTCTGTTTCAAACCCAGGATTCATTAGGACAGACAATATAAAAGCAGAGACTCAAGTCTAAGTAAAATATGCACAATCACATTTATTCTTCTCAGCTCAAGCTATCATTTCATAAATAGTTGCTTAGTAGTCTTTTTCTGATAGGAACTGCAACTAAATTAAGTAAATTACCATTTCTGGGGAATCTGTACATTCAAGTTGAAGTTATGATGATGTAAGCATTATGAGAACCATATCTCAGTTAATGAAACAATTTGGAATAACTTAACATTAAATTGGACATCAGTTTCATGTTCAAGAATATGAACAAGAAATCTGTAGACTGCTTAATGTTGTAAACCTGTGGTTCAGCCACTTATGAACTTGTTTCTCATGTCAGCTCAGCCTTCTTTAGCTTGGTCAATAAATGTTCATGTCATGCATTTTTTCCCTTAATTTTATTTTTGTTACTCATTTTCTCATATTTGCTGAAATATTTATTTTGTCTCTTTATTTTCTAGACAGATTATTTAACATTTTGAATTATTCCTACCTTATTGCTTTTTATTCCATATACACTTCATTGTCTTACTTATCCAGCACATCCCTATTTTTTTCTGCTGAGGAAGCACATATCTACTACAAGTAGGAAAGTACAAATAAAAGTAAACAGCCCTTCTAATTAGTTGGACAGAAGTTTTGTCATTTTCGTGAGAAAGCAAAATTTATGGATTACTTTTGCAAGAATAATGTTTCTTCTTGACAAAAGACAGCTAGATGCTTTTACATACTAGACATATTACAACAATGTAGGAAATGTTTCCATAGGGTTCAGTGTTTTAAGAAATGGAAGATATTAGAGGTGCATCTAGGTAACTTTTTTCACAACATTTCACTTTTAAATGCAGCAGAGGAACTAAAAGAATGCATTGTTTATGAGGGAGGGAACATGTAAGGAATTTCACATTCAGGCCCATCTAAAGTGATGTCAGGTTTTTCCATATTTGCCTTTACCAAAGCCTTGATGTTAATCTTCAATATTCTGCTTACCACAGATATTTTCTACTGCAGTGATTCAGAGATTGTATATTGCCATTAATTTGTGTGGCCTTCATCACACATGTTTTGACAGCAGACCACAATTAAATGTCCATTGGCTCATTAAACTGCCGCAGCCAACAGTGTCTGATGAGCTTAATGAAGCTATTGTGAACATCTGAAGCGATGTCACATGTCTATATCTGATTACCATTCTTTGGAAGTCAGTTATTATGTTGCAGCCTAGAGGCTAAGGCTTTTTTTTAATGCACACTTCTTCAGAAACTGCTGCTATCAATTTGTTTTGCAGACCCCATGAGAAATCAGCGTTATTGATTCTAAGGTTAATAGCCCACTGGTATAATCAACCACAGCTTTAAATTTTGCTTCCCAAATGTTTAAATGCCAATTTTGTATATATAGCTATATTTCTAAAGAAATCTCTTTGAGGAGATATCCTTTCCATGATGGTATTTTTAAAAAGGCTGTGCAACACTCTGGACAATCAACCCTGGTATTTCAGCTTCATCTTCAGCCTTAACTAAAACATGAAAAGTATTCCCACTATCCAGCTGGATTAAAGATAAAAGTTATAGTTTGTGCAATATAACACAGAAGTATGTAACAGGATGGGAATTCAGAATGAACGGAAAACATGTGAGACATAGAGTGGGACTCCTGCTCCAAACGTGTGTTCAAAGCAAATGTCTGGCATTCACTTCCAAACGTGCAGGTCATAGTCCTTTTCATGTCAATGGGGAACTACATCTAGATTGAAATTCATCACACCCTAAGATCTAAGACCCTAAAGCAATCTAAACCAGATCTGTTGAATCACACCCTAGAAATCCTCATTACACTCCACTGACCACTAGCACAAATAAACATCTCTACCATAGACATCTAAACTTAGGTGAGAGCAATTCCACTTTGAACATTCAAATACCTATTGCAATTCAAGTTTACCACTTCAGTTTCCCCAGTGTTGCTTTAAATTAACCCCACATCCACATTCCTCTTTTTACTGGCAAAATTGTGGCAGAAAGTGACTAAATTAATCAGTAACAGGAACAGTTCTAATATCTTGTATCCATAGACATTTTTACAGCTTTAGAAGCAGAAAACAAAGTAAGAGAAAGGCTTCTGTCTTTAGTAAGGAAAGGTGAACTATAAATTTAAAACTACAGATTCTTTAAATTTTCTAGAGGCACAAAATGAAGATATAAACAACCTCCATGTACAAATTTCCTCAAGGCACCTGAGAAGTGAAGTTTGTTGTGATTTTAGTAGCATATAGCCATGTCTTCTCCATCTACAGTCTGACAGATTATTTTCTTTTTGGTTAAATTTTTTACAAGGTAAAAACAGCTGCTGCATTTTCACTTCTTTATGTTTTAATCACCACAACTACTCTAACCAGTCAAGAGACTCCTGTTGTACTATACTCTGTAAAAACTGTACATGCAGTAGAGATACACTATTCAAAATAATGTTACACAGATACAGCACTTTAGGTACAACTAAGGCTCTTTTTGTGTGAAATACTACTTCTGCCTACCTTGACAAATACATTTACCATAATTTCACAGAGAATTGTCATAAAAATACATGCAAACATGTACTTAGCTGTTTAAATATCAAGTGGTTTATGGCCTTAGAGATATGAACCGAAAGACTGCTCCAAAGCACATAGCAGTTGATACGAATCACTTCAAAGTCTACTCCAGTACACCAAATGACACTTGTAAAATGAATTGTCACTCCATTACACTTCGTCTCCTAGCAATAATATGAGCAAAATTCTTGAACACTTTAAAATGAAAGACAGCAACACAAATATGAGATTATTATTATTTTTATGAATTGAGAGATGCACTTAATTAACTCTGCAATTGATATGCATTCTTTGCAAATTTTCCATCAAAATAATTGTAACTCTCCAGAGTGGTGCCTGACTCACTATAAAGAAACAGAATTAAAATCAGAGAGAGGAACTTATTCCCTTAAGAAGCACAAATCACAAATCTTTGGGAAAAAAAAAATAAACAAACAACAATGTGAAAAATTGTTCTTTTGTGGCTTGGATAATAAAACTGTGAAACATATTCTAGGTAATTTGTTTTCCACATAAGCAGCTGTACCTGTTTTGGAACAAAATATGAACTTCAGATGAAGGTTGAGGGCTTTTTAGGGTTCCCTGTATATGTCACCAAAATGCTGTTCACAGAATCACAGAATTCTAGGGTTGGAAGGGACCTCGAAGGATCATCTAGTCCAACACCCCTGCCAGAGCAGGGTCACCTACAGTACATCACACAGGAACGCATCCAGGCGGGTTTTGAATGTCTCCAGTGAAGGAGACTCCACAACCTCTCTGGGCAGCCTGTTCCAGTGCTCCATCACTCGCACAGTGAAAAAGTTTTTCCTGATATTCACATGGAACCTCCTATGCTCCAGTTTGCATCCATTGCCCCTTGTCCTATCATTGGTCGTCACTGTAAAAAGCTTGGCCCCATCGTCCTGACCCTCACCCTTTACATATTTGTAAACATGGATGAGGTCACCCCTCAGTCTCCTTTTCTCCAAGCTAAAGAGACCCAGCTCCCTCAGCCTCTCCTCATAAGGGAGATGTTCCACTCCCTTAATCATCTTAGTGGCTCTGCGCTGGACTCTCTCAAGCAGTTCCATGTCCTTCTTGAACTGTGGGGCCCAGAACTGGACACAATACTCCAGATGTGGAGTTCAATAATACTAGATTATCCACTGCAAGTGTCATTGCATTCATAATTTTTAAGTATGTGGAAAAAGACACTTCAGCTTTTTTAGAGCCAGGATTGCCTGTATGTATTTCTTAGAATAGAAAGGGCAATAAAAAGCAATAGATGATGCAAAATCAGAAACACAATTTCATGATGGGAATCTGGATCACATCATTGGTCATTACTACCTTTCCACTGTAAAACTCATGAGCCTTTTAAAAGTCATGGGTGTGAAAGCCTGTTACCACACTGAGCCAATGATGCCTACTCAGACACGCCCTTTTGACTACTGACAATCCATCCTCCCGCCCATCACTGCTTCTAATCTTTAGAAGAAAACATATTCTCTAAACGTGCAAAGATGATGACAAGAAAACACAGAGACAAGAAACATGCCGGCCATTCATTCTCAGGTAAGGCTAGAACTGAACAGGACACACTGCCCTACAAATTTTACTGTATGTCAGGTAATTATGTCCCCACTGGAAAACTTCAGGCACAAAGAACTGTTTTGCCTTATCCATCGTTTGCACATATATAGGATGTGGAAAACTGCTCCCTCTCATTGCAATCTCTCAGGTCTAGTGGTCTCTAGAGAATCTCAATACACAGACTCCTGTGCAGCACTATGGACAAGGAAAATAAGCACAGTCCTTTTCTTTTTGAAAAATCTTCAAAGAATCACAGTGGTGCCAGCATTATTCAGCGATGACCTTTCATCTGAAGTATTCATTTTGTATTTCTGATTTTTAGGAAAAAATATAGTAATCTGAATCATCTGCATTCCGACCTATTTCAGAAATGCTCCATGCAGAAGACAAAGCTCTTCTGAAATGCTGATAGCCCAAGCCAGCTTTCCAGGACAATAGCATATTCCAAAACCCGAATCAACCAAAAGGGTCAAAAAGACTGTTAAGGCAACAGTGCAATCCCTTCCTCATGATCTGCCCTGTCCCGCTCCTCTCAGCTGGGATGGCAGGAAAAAACTTTGCTTACAGCTATGATGCATTCATGCCAACTCACGAGGGAAAGCATGTGTGGCTTAAAGCAGTTTTGTACTCCTGTGATCCCAGGTCATCTGTGTACCAGCTGTCCTTTCGTGTAAACTGGAGCATGCAGGGTGTTCGCTGAGGGGCTTTTCACACATTTCTTTGCCTTGTCAGCAAACTTGCTTTAACATGAGAGCTTTGTCCCCCACCTTATTCTGTTTCTCTGTCTTACATATGTATATTCCCAGACAAGCATCCTACCTAACAGGCAGGAGAGAGCATTACAGGACAATTTCAAAAGAGACATCAGAGTTATTAACCTGTTGTGTTGTATGGCTGCTCATCACCACTCTGTCTAGTTATCTCACTCTTTATCTATGTCTAGGTATCCAGATGACTTTGTTGCAATATTAAACACTTTTCCTGTTTCCATTGGCAAAATACTGTTAAGAGTATCCTTGTATGTTGTTTTTTGTATTGAGGTTTTTTTGCTTCCTATATTTTCTTTCCTCTCTTGTTTGGGTGGATTTGGGATAAAAAGGGCTGCCAGTGCTGACAGGTGGAGAGCATTATTCTCACTATATTAGAGAGGAACATTATGCAGCCACCTCTAGAGAACAGTAGGACACTTGATTCATCTATTCTACTCTAAAATATACATAAATATATAAATATAGCTAATTTCTTTATTTATTTTCAACAGAGAAAACTTTGACTCGGTACTTACAAACCTTATTCTTATTTCTTGGTCTGCTATGGCAGTTAAAAAAAATCTAACTGGAAAAGACCCTTTAAAATAACCGAAGTTTTCTGCACTGGTAGCTTTGAAGAGTGAACCAGGACACTAAACAGTCACCAGGAGTCCAGCAATCACTATGGGAACTGGAGTATGTGGTAGCCTGAGCCATATTGTATACCAGCAGGAAAAGCATTATACAGTAATCCCAATTGGAGCTGACAAATGGCTTGCTGTGACAAATGTGCTCATTCAGTATTTGCTGTGGATAGCTTTTTGCTGGAAAAGAAGGGCTACATTTCTTGAGAAGCTGGAGGTGAGAAAAGGCAATTTTAAACACTGACATTTCCCAGTTACCCCAGCTTAGCAAGGAGACCAGCAAGATGCTGTGTGCTTTGATGAATGGGAGCTTCAGAGGAAGAGAAACAAGGACCCAGGTAGTTTTCCAGTACCTTTTCCCTCTGTTTTAGTTCACTTTAGTTGAAGCTGTCACTGCTCAGCCAAAGGATAATTTCTTAGAGTCAAAGGGACTTTTTATACGCCTCATTCGTAAATACACAATTAGGTGAAATTGATGGCATTTGCGGATGTTAAGTTCATTGCATTTCATCCAATCTCTAAACTAAACAATGCACATTCTGGAATAGCAGATCCCTGCAAGGAATTTTCAAAGGAGGTGTTTACCAGCCTCCAGTCTGGAGCACAGCCTCCAGCCATCAGCATTCTTCACTCAGAGGAAGCCTATTGAAACCACTATATAGCACTGCCTCCTCAGCATGAAAAGCAGCAATTTAGGAAAAGTGTAAGAGAAGTTCAGCATCCTGAACTTAGAGGCTTTGTCTACATCCCTGCCTGTAAGGAAGATATCTTCACTGTGTAGGAATTCACAAAAAAAGACTACATAGTTTTGGATTAAGAAGCAAATATTTCCAGAAAAACTCTCCAGGGAAGGCATAAGCAAGCTGTCCATGTAATAAGTGGAACCTGGGGGTTTACCCCCGAGTCACACACAGCTTTTGCATTCTTGTGATCTCGATCATGGAAATACCACAGAAGAACAAAATAGCACTTCGGTGAAGGCTGGTGCAGAAAGGGTTAATGCACACAGTAATGCCGTGCCAGCCCCTTCAGACTAGTAAAGCAGTCATGAAAATAAGGCAGAGGCACAAGAGACAGAGGCTTTCCCCCTTTACTGAAAAATGCTCTATCTTAAGAGAAACTTTGTTCAAAGGGATTCACAACAAAGACCTCTGTGAAGCAGAGAAACACTGGACAGGACATAAGAAACATTAGGAGAAAAAGTGACCTTAAGTTTCACTGCAAGTCAGTTCAGCTCTAGCACCAAAAAAGCTTTTCTCTGTCTTTTGATACCTTTATTTGCTTCAAAGGGAAACAAATGAGAAACAGGCATTGAGAAAGGGCTCTTAGCCATGTACTCGTTAGAGAATAATATTTAGCAGCTTTGCCTTGCCAGCAGTCCAACCCCAACGTTAATAAACATCACTCACAGTTCACACCACGGTCATCCACAACTGTCTTGCTGCTACCAGCAGCAGACTACTAAGCATATAGGGCCAGACTCACTGGTGGATGCCAGCTGCTTTTTACCACTCCAGTGACAAGAAGCAGCTGTAAACCAGGTTTAACAGGCCAGTTAAACTAGCTTTATTATTGCTTTCTGTTACTGACACGGTGCAAGGCTGCCAGTGCAGCCCAAGGAATCTGATCCCCTGCCTTCTTTTTGCAACAAAGTGGAAGTGTTAATCCGGACTTCAAATCGTGTCAAAATATTTAATAAAGTCCACTGGGAGGACCTTACGCACTGACCACTTTAAACTGAGTTCACTAACTCTTCCATACACCATTTCTGTCAGTCTCTCTCAAAACACTGGATGTGTTCTCTCTGTGACTGACCATTGAACTTTTTGCAATATCCATTCATATCTATCAACAACTTAAAAATTAAAATCTGCCCTCATTGACAACAATATTTTTTAAAATTATTTTAAAATACTAAACCTTCCAGGCTGCCACCATTATGAAACATGGTCTATTCAAGCAAGACCATATATATAAAATTATCAATGTGTACACTGAAAATTTTACATACACATACATACATATGCTTACACACTAACACTGAAACAAGAAGATATCTTGACAACAGGGTTTAATTGTTTTTATTACAGACCAGGAAGTGAAAGTTCAGACCTCTTTTCAGACTCGTGATGAAGCAAACTCCTGCTCTATGAAGCTATAAATAATACAAAGCTAATAGACCTGAGGCATCAAAGGCAGCTGGATGTGGCGGTAGCCATACCAGTTTCTGTGTGCTGTCAGCCACAGAAAACTGGCCTTTCTGTAGCTCAGTGGGACACCTTGGCTCAATCAGATGTTCAACTTTCTGAACTCTAAACAAAGGTTTGAAAAGAATCTTCTGTCCAAAGAATACTGTTAAAATGGAAGAGCTGCAGAATTAAATACTGAAGTTGGATATCATTATCATTTATCTACACAATCTTCCAAACCTCTGCTACATAAAATCTTGTCAGACCCAACTAAAGAGCAAAAACTCCTCCTCTCCTCCTTTCATTGTGAAGTTGTATTTGCATAATTAGAATCATTCTCCTTTACCCCTTTCAAGTTTTACCTATTCATTTTCAGCTTGATAGAAAAAACAATTAGATAAAGATATAAGGCATTTTTTGTGGAAGAATTAATAGTCTACAATACACCTGTTAAATCAGCTATTATCAAAGGAAAAAGAAGTCTTTGTCCTTCTGAATTCAAAATTATATAATTATGCAATGTCACTCTGAACAATAATGGCAGAACTGTTCTATAAAGCCCCAATCTGGCAATCCATTAAAAATATGTATCCTTAAAATTACTTATAATATCTACATGCAGAACATTAGAACTTCCCATTTCAAGATTAAACCCAGCCACTCATAAATCCCTAGAAATCTGACATTAAGATTTAAATAATGACAGGTATATTTTTTCTCATACTGCCTTTTACAGAAACACAGAATATTAGGAATTGGAAGGGACCTCGAAAGATCATCTAGTCCAACCCACCTGCCAGAGCAGAACAACCTAGAGCAGGTCACACAGGTCAACAGGTTCCAGTTCCCACCTGTGACTGGAATAATACAATTTGCACTAGCCACTTAGAATGACATTTTCTGTTTGCAGAGGCTGAAATGCCTCAAAATAAATTTCCAGCTAATGCGGGAAAAAAAAAATCTTAACTTACTAGTCTTCTTTTTCCATTCTCCTCCTCAGTTTGGTCTTGCAAGAACAGAAAGTAAGATTCAGATTCAAGACGTCACTTGGGAATCTAACTTCTGTCTGGGTGTCCAACTTGCATTGAAACCAATTGGAAATCAATAGGAATTAGGTATCTAGTCTCATTTCTAGGTGTGGACTGATGTTTGAGAATGAACAGAACATTTATGTCCTTTGCAAGTTTCACTGGGGAGACAGAAAACAAGACTTCTCTTACCCATCTAACCAGTGAACAGTGTGCCTTCATGAGGTGGAAAGTGCAGCCTGATCTCCACATGAATAACACTGGGATAGGAGGGTATATAGATAGGAGTGTATATGAAGGGAGAGAGCGATTCTGCTCAGAAAGTTTTTCCTTTCTGCCACTGCTGACAAACCATGGGGCTGGCTATGCACAGTGCTCCACAAGCAGCTTACCCTGAACCCAGGCAGGAGAAGGTGGTGAGGGACATTAGGTGGCACAATTAAGGATGAACATAGTCAGCCCTGAGCATACCAAACAGCACGGCTCTTCAGCACAGTGAAGGAAAAGTGCAAGGACTCTGGTAATCTTACCTGTCATCAGCCATTCAGATTCCCATAATTATAGTTGATTTTATTTTCCTCTTCTTCCTTCTCCAGTAAAGTTCTGTTTGTTGGAGGCAGTTACTCAAGACCTTGCTCATTGTGCTTCAAAATTATTTCAGATAGGACTCGAGTTAGTGTGTTATATAACTGAGTCTGGCCTTTGCTGCTGTCAAGAGAAGGACTGTACTGTCGTGTGGGAGGCAGGGGAAATGCTCAGCCAAGATACTCTGGGTAGCACCCAGAAGCAAATGGAGTAGAACAACAATTTAGGGAAAGCATTTTGTGCTCAGTCATAGTGTTCCTGTTGGGAAACTGCCATAAGAGAAGGCGTACAAACCCAGGAAGCACTAACTGGCTTTAGGACTGGTAGGGCTTGACCTAGATGCTCAGTCATAGGCATTTAGTGTCATGTGACATGGCCTCGAATATATGAGATATCCCTGTCAGATATGAGAATGCCAGTGGCATACCTGTGTCCTTTCAGTCTGACTGCTGGAGGCATCAGCTTCCTAGAATCTCTTATTAAACCCTTATTAAAAATCACTCTTCTTATCCTAAAATAGCCATTCAAAACAAGCCACAATTTGCATATTTTCCTCCACTGATTGTGAAGGACTCCAGGGTAAACAGCTCAGGTGTAGCTGTCCACAATGTAGATGCTCAAAGTTAGTTTATATGAATTTCACCTGTTAGAAAGCGTGAGCAAGAAATTATGTGTTTTCAAAAATCAGGATAGTCACTACTTTCTCTGTTGTACGTGAATTACCTGATGTCTGAATTCTCTCTACAGTCTTTCTCTCAACAAGGATATAGGAGGGCCTGTCTTTTCAGCCTGGCTGCATGTTTTCTTAAGCCACATAGGAAATTATGATTTTTCAGAGCACTTCCACTTTTTGTTATAATGGATTGACATTAGTCAATAGACTTACCCAGAAGAGCATTTGGAAAGCTATGCAAAGATATGCAGTGTGTTACTACAACCCTTCTACCCCTAGGATGCCACACTAAAGATACTTTAATTAAAGGCTGAAAAAATAAGAAACCCATTAGAAAAACAGTAAAATAGCAGTTAACATTCTGTAGCAGCCTCCAAACCATGCCTCCCCTTTAATAAGCTGTCTTTTGTTTCATTTATTTTAAGGGAAATCAAGAATTGAGCAGTGAACTGAAGCAGAGCCCATTTTTCTCTACACTCCAGCAGAAGAGTCGACAACACCAGTAATTCATGTAAAATGTGCTGTACAACACTGACATCTGCAAGGAGTTCATAATTCTTTGATGCTGTTTTCTTTTATAAAGCTTCTCTCTTTTCCTTGGCCTAACCACCACCCCCCCATGTCAAATGAAAATCTGACAGAACGGAGTACCCTAAAGCGTGTCAGGCTGAAACTGAAGACAAGCTGGAGATTCAAAGACTAGAGAACATGAATTTTTCTCCTCAGCTGGCAGGTGCTCTTTGTACTTCAAGCTCATCTTTGTGAAACATTATCAAGAGAAAAGCACTAGTGGCAATATTTCACTGACCAGTACATGAATATAATTCTCTTCAGTAACTCTGAAGTAATATCTGGTTCCCATACAGCAGATCCAGAGGAAATCTTTGCCAGGCAGAATTTTAATTATCAAGCAGGATATTAAAATCCTGATATCAATGTTGTCAACATTTTAATAACAAATACAGTTCCAAGAATCATTGCTTCTTGGAATATATCTTTAATCACTTCTAATGTAATAATATCTCTTCAGCAAGGCCTGTTTATATTGGTTAAGTCAGCAGTCGTATTAATCAGCGGTAAGGATGGATAAATTCTGACTGAAAATGGTAGCTGAACTGATTATAAGTTACTGAGAACTTTATGCAGGAAAACTACCTCGATTCTGAATTCTACACCTAAAAATTCCTCTGGTTCTACAACAGTCAAAAAAGGAATCAAAATTGCCTACAGAGCAGCCGAATATACTGTACCTGACAAATCTTGTGGCAAGTCTCCTTGCACACCACCTGGAGCGCAGAAGGGATTCTGCAGTTTAATTCAGATATAATGCAAAGTAGTGTCCCAAGACACCAATAACAAAGTGATAGATCAGCTGCTCCAAACTGCTCCAGGCTGCTCTGTGATCAGTCACACTCAACGAGATTCATATGATTAATGACACGTCTCCAGTGTAAGCACACCAGCTAGCCTTCTTCAGTCAATGGAGAATGAGTTAATAGTTCCAAGGTGTATTCTCATCCTAAAGCAGACACTTAAAATACATCAGATGAATCTCACCCCACAACTCTGCTCCTTGCATTGACTATAAAGAGAGCATTAGAGTGATCAACTCAGCCGAAGCTGACACCTGCATGGCTGATTCCTAGGGCAGAGTTGGTTTATTTATTTAGGGCTATATACATAACAGAGGATCTAAGAGAGACTTGTGCCCCACTGCACTGGCAGATGGATAGGGCTAGGTGAGTTGTGTGTAGGTGTTCAAGTCTTAAAGTCAAGTAGAATGCATCTCATTCCCTTCTCTTCTTCCATGAAAAGAAGACCAGAGCTCCACATTCAACTTAACTGAGACTGTTTTGCTGCAATTCATGCAATAGTAACAATATTTCTTCCCTAAATCTAAAATACCCTAAATTTGTATGAGGCAAGGGAATGCCCTATACAAATTTTGCATGCAGGATCTAGATGTTTAACTCCCTAGTTTCTGCCCTCACAAGGACTTAGTGGATCATGGTGCAGGCTAACAGGACTCGGCTTCCAATGGTTTTATAGCTGCTGCTGTTTGTAGTTTTTGTCAGATGCCATGGCGTGTGCATGTGCTTTATATGCAGAAAAACACTTAGAATGACATTTTCAAAGTTAGCTGAGTCAAGTGTTTTCAATGAGGGAAAGTAAGGGTATGTTTTCACTACAGATCATAACTGAGTACAGCAGGAATGGGCAAGCCAAAGCACGAAAACCAGCACAACTAGGAGAGGCATTTATGTATTAACTTCTTTAGGTATTAACTTTCTGACTAGGAAAGTGCTCTGAATTCAACAGATGCTTGGAGCCACTGCCTGAGACACAGACAAGTTGCTTTTCCACCAGGAGCCCCTTTGAGAAATATTACCTCCCTCTTTCAGCTGGCATGTTTAACTTACATTTTAAGAAAGCAGAACCTAATCTAACCCAGAAGGTCAAGATCTCTCCTGTCCAAGGGAGATTCATGAATTAGCTGTAAATGGGTAAATTCGGATACTAGAAACATTTCAGACACAACACATAAGAACTGTATTGGGCTGATCTACAAAAATGTATTGATTTTTAAAAATTATTATACTGTTTTAAAATACCTTATAACAAATGGGCACCTTTACTCACATGACTTGTGTCTTTCCCTTCGTTTATGGGATGTTTCATTAGTTAGATATGCCTTATTCCACCAAGATAAAAATGTATACAAATGCAGCACCCTACAGGTGCAAATTGGTTAGATCATCAAAATGTCCTCAGAACATTTATCAAGTTATTACCCGTATCACTGATTGTCCACCAAGTACTCTGCTTTGTTATTAGCTCCATCTTCACTAAAAGGCAGAGGATGAAGAAGTCACAATTCCCATTAAAGATTTCAGAAGTATGCTTTGAATTTGTCCATAAAAATACATATTCAACATCGTCTCAAAAATACAACATATAAGGCAGCAGACAAAAAGTCACCATGCAGATTTGGGTATTTTAAAGGTTCCCGCTGAATTTTTTACTAACATGCCTACTTCAGTTCATGATCTACATTCTATTCATTCTATATCTGTTTCGTTTTACATTGAGCTGGCAAACTAATACAGTCCAGAAAGTGGCTTTTTAAAAAATATTGAAATAAAACACTTAGAGTTCCACTGAAGATAATCTGTTCTTAATAGACATATATATTATATATATATATACAGTCCATCTTTCTATTAGCAGGGAACTTTGCATTCTTCTTAGTCTATTGGTCATTTATGCAGAACAAGTATCACCAGTGAAGCAGCATGTTTATAAACTCCTCACAGCTTTAATCCCAATTCTGCACCTCTCTCATTGTATTGCCTTGAGCAGTCATTTGCCTGTCAACTCATTTTATCTGTTGCAGAAGAAGAGTACTACAGTCTACCCATCTAGCTCATAAGGATGTTGTATTGACTAATTGATAGGCGCGAAGCACTAAGAACTTCTAAAAATGCTGTGTTACTATTAGTGACCAGTTTTACATAATGGAACCGAAGTCCACTGTATTTTTTTAAATACTTGTCAGTTGAATGTAATTAATATTATCATTTCAAAAATTGATGTTGATATCAGAGTTGAATCACCACCTAGTAATTATGGCATCTTCCTCACACTCTATTTCCATTGACTTTGTCACAACAAAATGTCACCCCACTATGACCATAGGCTAAACCTAGTTGCAAAAGAACAAGAAAGATAAATGTAATAGTAGTATTACTAACACTTTATAAGGCACACTCAGCTATTTCCACTGTATTCTAGTCCTATGAGAAAAGAACCTTTGCTTTTCTGCTGCCTGATGAATCAGAGTGACAACATAAAACAGTTCTTTGCTTATTAGTGCACACCGATCAAACAGAACATCAGAGTCAGAGAGCTGTAACATTGAGGTGGTATCCTCAGTGTGATTTCACTTTCCTGGAGCTGATACAGTAATTTTGTCTGCTTTCATTATAATGCTGTTGGCCCTTTTGTATTTCTCAGCACATTGTAAAACCTGATACCTGAACATCATACAGTAGTGCTTAAACTACCCAACTGACTGAAAATAAATTTTTTATTATTAGTTTATCAAGTTTAAGCAAGTGTGGCAATTATCAAACTTTCAAAAGCCATCTCCATTTGCTATCAAAAGAGGATGCAATGAGGCAAAAGCTATGGAAATAGCTGTCCAGAAAAGGCCTTCTCTTCTGTTCCTGCAATATTAATGTTTTAGCCAGAAGTTGAAAGTGCTGGCTAGCAGAATAAGGAAAACAGTAACAGAATTTGGAGCTTATTCTTTTTTAATGCTCTCTACATTAGGTTGTGCCTGATTATGAAGCTCTTGGAACTTAAGTATATTCTGTTTCCCTGAAGTGAGCTGCAGAATCAAATCTCAGATGGTTATGATATTTCCCACCCTGGTTAACCCTACAGACTCCATTACCTACTGCTGTCTCTAAAAGTGCATTATTATCATAGTATTTCTAATATCTTACTAAAGCAGGATGCCCTTCTAGAGCTATTGAAAATTACTTTGACTTCACAAAATTTAAATTCAGGCCAGTATTTCCCCCTGCTGCCTAAAACAGGTTGTCCAGAGAGGTTGTGGAGTCTCCCTCACTGGAGATATTCAAGAACCATCTGGATGCAGTCCTGTGCCATGTGCTCTAGGATGACCCTGCTTGGGCAGCAAGGTTGGACCAGATGACCCACTGTGGTCCCTTCCAACCTTACTGGTTCTGTGTGATTCTGTGAAAACATCTCTCAAAAGCTGCATTCTGCTGCAAAAGGGTTTAGAGAATTTTGTGATTCATATACTATGCTTCGTGATAACCTTCCAAACTGCACAGGACTCAACGCTTTTAAAGCAGTTTTTAAGGCTGGCTACACAAAACACTGCTACTAGTAGCAGGACAAGGGATGCTAAGTTTGGCCAGACTCCTCTTCTATATATAAGGTGAATATCAGAGTGATGAATTAGAGTAATTAGGATGACTTGATCTGAGTTTGCAAAAGGCATAGGCTTTTCATTCTTTTTTCTCCAGTTGAAAAAGCCTGGCTGACAGAATTAAGGTTTCGAAGAGCTCATTCAGTCTCTTTTTTGCTGCCTGCTTCTCACCAAATCTCACCAAAGAAAAGAATGACTCAGTAGCATGCATTCAATTAAGTCATGCTTGCAAATAATTTCTCATTATCTGCCTGGTCATTCTGGGGATGTGAAGTTTTAAAACTTTACATTTCAGACACAAAATCTGTTATGAATTTCTGGTGCTTTTATTAAACTGAAGTCTCCCTCAGAGAAAGAACCTCACTCAGCTCTTCTCAAGGGACTCTGTATATGTTATGTTAATTTCAAAATTCTTTGAACATATTTAAATGTATGCATTCCCAAGCTCTTGTGGCCATAGCTTAACTGGAAAAAAAATCATATATGAATGATTCATGAGTACATGGCACTTACTTGCTGGGATGGTGGAGAGGAAAGGAAGAAGAACCCTTTAGAAGGAAGTGTCTTGCCTTGCTGTATCTCAAAAATACAATTTTTACTTGTTCTTCAACATAGGGTGCGTGATAGACAAAGCCTAATGACAGTGGTAGAATTACACCACTACATTGGGTATGTCTGGTTTAAAATTAAGACAGAGAGCCTTCATTGGCACCAAAGACATTTTAGGTACGTGTCATTTGCTGAGCAGAAGGGGGAGGGGAGCACCTGAAAGGGCTGCTGTGATGGGAAAGTTAGGACTTCTCCCACACCGAGTGCCCAAACACGTACAATGGGCGAAGGACCAACAAATTCATACAGCTAATTTAGCAGCTGAACAACTGCTCAGTGGGTTGCTCTGATATACTAGGACTGTATGAAATTAGGAAATGTTGTTACTTCATGCAGACTTGAATAGAAAGAAGCTTCCTGACACAGAAAAGACATAAGCAAACATTGTAATAGGACTAATAGTGGCCTTACAGGAGTGAAAAGACCTATTGAATATACACACACAAAAGCATAATTTAATGCATAAAGTGTCTGTCTCTTGATGAATAGGTTTGAAATTCAATAGTAAAAAAAAATGCAAATGCCCTTAAGATTTTTAAAGGGATAAAGACTGAAAATAGTCTGTCTTTTTTCATTCTAATAGAGTTACCATCATAGTTTTCCCATAAAGTCAAAGATCCTTTATTGCTAATTGGGCTGGCTTGCAGAAAGCTTAGGCATTCAAACACGGTTTCCTTTCCTTTTACAATGTCTTGTTTTATGAAGCAGTCAATCTCATTCATGATCTTTTCTTTAATGACAAAAGTGTATTTAGAATCCTGTGGAGGAAGATAAAATACTGAAGGTAACAACTCTATTATTGCTAATGAGTTTATGCCCACAGGTTAGAAACAAAGAAGGGAAAGAATTGTCAACAGCGAGAGAGGAAACCCTACCTGTTTGTCAACACCTATAACCAGAGCTGGCTCTGTAGTTTTCATTTTTTTGGGTCTGTATGGAAAATCATGACACATGCAACCCAACATTCATAATTTTCTTGTGTTCCCATCTCTGTCGGCCCAAGCAGAAGGGGTTAACATGCTTGTTTCTAAATACAGAGCTTGAAAGCAATGAACACTAACATGAAATGATACATTACTTATTGTTAAAGATATCTCTGATGTTATCCCACTAACATTATAGGGATTATGTCAAAAAAGATGCAGATATTGTTGGTACAGGACATTTTTCTGCTGCAATGTCACACATACAGAATAGATAAATACATAATGACAGATCTTAATAAAACATACATCTGTTTCCTGTAATAGCCTGACAAGTTTGCTCAAGATAGAGCTGAAGACTGTCAAATGAAAGGGCACTGATTTTCCAGGTAGCCCAGGAAGTTTCTCCCTTTTAAGAAAGCAAAGTGGACCTTTTATTTTTTTTTCACAAAGACTTCCATCTTTCTCTTCTAAGCACACAGGACAACATAATATCTTTGCCCAGCAAATCAAGGGCAGAAATTAATGCTCCTCAGTGAGATCAACAGTGTCTGAATTTCACTCTCAAGTGTTTGGCATTGATATAGAGCAAGTAAAGTTAAACCTCGAACTACCTTGCTTTTTGGACTGATTAGATCTTTGTTTCTATTTTTCCCCTTGGATGTAATCAAGGGAAAGAGCCAAACACAACTTCCCACCCCGAATCTCTACTTTGGATAGCACACTGTCATCTCAAATTGCAATGTGTTCCCTAACCTCCGTGAATCCCATTAATCTTTGCTGATGGCAGAACCTGAATTGTTGTTTATCTTCTAATGAGTACTTTGCATATCTCACATCTCCTGGAAGTACAGAATGGACATGTCTGCTGGAGTCCCTGCAGTTCAGGTGAATATGTTCAAGTTAGCCTTGATGTAGCTAATTCAGTATTGACAGCTATGGTAGAGTTCAGCATAGCAAAACACTGAAGCTCTCACCCCACTCCTTGATCAGGTTTTACTTTGCACATCCTGACTTCACAGCTGGCAGGATCCAGCTAGCTATCTTAACATACCTCCAATATATTTACCCAACCTGCATAGCAAAACATTCCATATTTAGCTTAAGAATCTTAGCAAACTACCTTCAAACAGCAAGCTGCTTGGCTTATAGAGGAGGAACAAGCTCAAAACATTGTCAGAAGAATTTACATTTTAATAGTTATGTTTCTACTTCCACTCAAAATTTGACTTTAAAATTCGTACTGATATCAGACTATGTGAATCAGCAGCTATGCTTTGTCTCAAACCTCATCTACATTGGACAAATGTACCATGACAGCAACTTGACAATCTCCAGTGAAACACCACACAACAGAGCTTCCTGTATGTCTACATCTGATGAAATTAAATAGTCTGATAAATTAAATAATAGCAAGGTAGGACATCTAGATTTTACTATTTCTGGTTTTATTTATTTTCATTGCTCTTTATTGTAAATACCCTAAGAGATGGGAAAAAAACTTTTATAAAAAACAAACAAACAAAAAAACAACAAAAAACCCCCCACAAATCTAACTAGATTCTTTATTTTTAAAAAAAAAGAAAGGTGTCCTACACGCTGTGAAACAGCAGTGAAAACAATGCTATAATGTCACTGAAGAAAAATTCTCTGCCCAGAAATTTATCTTCTACTAATAAATTCTGACAGATTTTTTGCTCTTTCCTAGCTAACCTCTACTACTGAGTAGCGGCTTGCATTCATCAGCCACACCGGGACCTGGAATGGGGAATGGATCAAGGTTAAAACTTACATTCTTTGTGGGTTAGCTGTAGTCTTGCTCAGTGGCTGGATTGAGTTCATCATATGGCTGCGCAGACACTGCTGCTGGTGTCATAGTGAGGAGGGCACGGGGTGGAACAAGTGGCTGGTCAGTCCAGGCTGGTTCCTTTTCTCACTGACATAGATCACATCTATGACATGGCAAGACAACCCACAGAACTGCAGTTATCTCTGCTTTCCACTTTGTCTTACGCAACCAAAATGAAATTCAAAACAGCAAAGTCCCACTTAGATTTTCATTTATCTGTTGTAATGGTGAGAGGTAGTTATATATACACACATGCACATATATCAGAATACACTTCAAAAAAAGCTGAAGTAAGAGCTTCTAAATAGCAGCTAAATCAGCATCTTTACTACAAGACGTTGAAAAGTGGAAATACTGAGAGCCATCCTCCACTAGTTTACACAAAAGAAAGCAACTTGCCAAACTTACATACAAACTCTTAGTAGAAACTAGAATCTAAAGAAAGCAAAAGGGTCAAAACTTCACCCCATAATTTTCTTCTGACAGACAATCATGTAATAACCACTTGGTAATTTTAAATGAGAGCTAAAAGACATTAGTCACTGAGGAATTTGTTTTGCATCCATGACATGCACTGCCAAGAAAACCTACTCAGTCACCAATAAGCAACTAATAAATTGTGATTCTTCTCCCAATTCTCAGTATTTTTGCCAAGGGAGAGTTGACATAAGACACTGCTAAGTCATAATAAGATGTTCCTGATCTTAGGTATCCAAACATGTTTTGGCATTGCCTTTTACTTTTTGGCATTACTTTCGGTTTCATTTTGGACAGCATAGATCACCTTCTTTGTTATATGTAAACCAGAAATTAGGGATTCATGAACCCAAATATATACCATGGTTTCTCTTTTCATGTCATTGTAGATGGTGTAATTAACATCTGATGTACAGTGCTACTAGTAAGATCTCAGCCAGAAGATTAGAGATGTAAATGTATGATTCATTTCACAACAAATTCACTGCATAAGCAAAATGAAGCACTGAATACTTGGAATCAAGAACTGGAAGAGGTATCTATGGGCCATATTATTCTTTTCCGTTCTGGGCCTGAAAATTAGCTACCTCCTCTGAAAGTTGTTTGGCAGTGACAATGTTTTCAGCCAGGGAAGCAGAAGGTGAACCACAAGCTTTGTGGTGCAACTTCAAAACACCTGTCACATCCTCATTGAATTCTGCCACACGGAATCAAGGAGGGTTACAGAATGAATTCCTCTAAATTATTTGACAAGTGATGTTTGAAGATCAGGCAAAAAAGGAAAAAAACATCACAAGCATTTCTCAACCCTGTAAGACAGATACATGTTCTATTGTCCTGTTTTCTCTCCTTTCTTCCACTTGTCACTTCTCTCAGAGTGCAAAGCTGTGGCTGACTGAGCAGATCACCTGTCTGCTTGCTCAGGAAGAGCTTTTCAAAGCACAGATACAAAAACAGGAGAAATAGTCATGAAAATCTTCAGGAAAGAAATGTCGAAGTTTTCACTGGAAAATCCAGTATTGTTTCATCCAGACTTACTTTCTAGTCATTGCATATATAAGCTTCTCATAGCATGACTTCTAAGACATAGATCATCACAGATAACAATTTAAGCAAAAGTCATTAAAAATTCTGTATTACAAAATGTATCAACAAGCCATCTTGGGAAGCAGCAGCAATTCTAGTGTAATAAGGAACTCAGCAGCCCAATTCTACCAGAAAAAGTGGTCAAGGCAGTAGCATGGACACTACCTAGTATATAAAAATTTTATACCAACAGAATCAGTGTCCTCCCCACTGAAACCAATAAATTATTATGAAAATACGAAATAATTATAATTATGAAAATAGAAAATAATGACACGAACACATAATAGATCAGGACATAGGGAATAGTACTCCTCCTGTTCTAAAATGTACTCTAAGAGCATGTAAACAATTTTAATGACTTGATTTTATGTATGGCAGAGTATTGCTGTACAGCACTCTGTGTCAGGACCTTTGAAGAAACCAACAACAGAACATGGTCTTTTACTGAGTCACCATTCATAGATTCTACAGCATGGACAGGCAGTAGAGAAATATTTTTAATTTGAGGAATGACAACATGTCTGTAAAACTGTCTGGGTTAAAAGCTTCACCCAGGCTTTCTGGGACAAAACTTGTTTTTTTATTGAGAGGATAAATGGCTACTACATTTAGACCAGCCTACGTTCATTAGCTAATGTCCAGCTGTGAGGTGTGCTGAACTTCAGCACTAAACAGTCATTAGCCGAACAGAGCCTGGTGCTTTACAAACACTCAGTAAATACAGTAATGTTTTTCACAAATATTCCACTAAAACTTAGGAAACACTGTTTTCCATGTTTCCAGAGGACTGAGGTCAGAAATAACTTGTACAATATGCCAGGACAAAAATGATCAATCTACGAAAATGAATTGACTAAAACTAGCTGTCTTGTCAAACATAGGTTAATAAACACCAACAACTAAAATTTAAGATAAACTAGGGTTGAAATATGAAGCAGGGAAACTGTTTCAATGACAGACATTTTTGCTTCACAGACCATAAATTAAGTCTTTATCAAAGCAGTTGTAAATGGTTTTGATCATATTGTACAAATAATGTACAAAGTTTAAAATTACTTTTATACTGTTAGCATGTTTCCTGTGGGACTGGATCATGTTGCAGAGAAACCATTTTTAGCCCAGGTTTACACAGCAGTGTATGGAAAGAAACATCCTTGGTTTTGACCTGGAACAATCCAAGTGAGACTGAGAAATGTGCTCAGAAACATGAAAAGAAGCAAGGAAGCATCATCTACTCACCTCTGCGTTGTCTGGCTGACCAGAGTCCCCACTGCTGCAAGACAAGTTTTAATCATCTGCAGGCACAATGGTATTGTAACAATAAAAGTGAGATTTTAAAGTCTCCCAAATGCACACTGAATTTCAGGCTCACCCTACATATGTGTGTGTTAAGTACCCACACACACATATAGAGAGATAGTTTGCATTTACCTATATGACTGACAACTGCACCTGTTTATGATACTGTATTAGCTTATTCTCTTGTATTAATTCTATTAATTAAAAAGCCACAGGGATGCAGCAATGAAGTTCTCATGAAACACTCCCGTTCTTGCACAACTTAATCTCCATAACTTGCATATTTAAAAATTTCAGATGAATCTAGATAGATTTGGAAGCTGGCATTGTTTGAGCAACAAATACTTGAAGTCCAAGTCCAGGCAGCAATAAAAGTTATTTTTTAATGGAAACACATGAAATAAAATTACTGTTTTTATCTGTAACACTTGAGTTTTTGTCTTTTAATTTAAAAAAAAATATTAAGTTGCTTTGGATGAAATGTGGAACTGATCAGGTAATGAAGATGCAGTGTACGTCACAGTAAGGAAAGGTCTGTGGAGGAAAATCCTGTCACTGAATGGGTGGTTGTCTCTACAGCACATTAGTTTGTCCTAATAGCATAATGAAACTTCTGCTGTCATAGCATCTCTTACTGCAGCTTTTCTGTGTTCGTGCCTCCTGTACTAGATTTCTTCCTGCAGTCATGTTATACAGCTCTTTGTACACACATTTACCTCTATGAACCTCTAAAATACCACCATAGGCACCACCACAAGTTTCTAAGTAATTAATCCTGTTCAGGGAACACATAGGCATTTTTAAGTACTGG
Organism: Aegotheles bennettii; assembly: GCA_013398125.1. Taxonomy (NCBI): domain Eukaryota; kingdom Metazoa; phylum Chordata; class Aves; order Caprimulgiformes; family Aegothelidae; genus Aegotheles; species Aegotheles bennettii. Next base: position 96,000 of record VZRW01004219.1, on the reverse strand, counting down.
GACAACTTTGACCACCACAACAATATATTTTTGTCAATATGTTTATATTTTAAGTTTTGAACTATGATAGTTGAATGGCTCATCTCATCTGATCTAGTAAAAAAATATTAATTAAATATATATTCATCCTTATTTATGTCTGCTATTCACCTGCACTGGAAATCAAATTTTGTAATCAATTTACAACTAAAGCCTTTTGATTTTATGTAGAAGTGCAAGTTTTCATTTTAAATAAACATACCCAACAATTCCACTTAAAACACAATTAAAATAGCCATGTATGCACATAACAAAACAGTTACCAGACTATGTCCTGCTGCTAATTCTCATCATTCATAAACACAATTTAAACTGTGCACTTTTTTAACGGTGCACATCTGCCCCCTTGTGCCAGTTTTACATGACTGCCTTCTTTATTGCTAAGGGGACTACTGCACTATATCTATCTCACCTAGTCCTGTAAGGCTGTTTTAAAGCTCACACACAGGTATGTTGCCCCTCAGCTTCCCTTCCAGTGTACAATCGAAAAAGCATAAAAAGATCTTATTGCAAGTCTCGACCTCAGCTCCTAGACATTTTTTTTTCTAAAAATGCAGAGAGATTTAGAAAAATGCAGATAGGTACGTAGCTATTAGTGGTATGTGTATCAGGAGGATTACAGCAAATGACTGTGGCAGTTTCTGACTGTCTTCACCAACTGCTGCAGCTGCACTAGGTGAAGAGACCTTTGCTCCCATCATAGCAGAAAACTGCCCAAATAAAAGAAGAAACCAGAGGAAGGTTGCTCTGTACTTCATTCAACAAGAAATAAAATAAGTAAGGCAGCTGTTTTTCATGGTAAATCCTACAATGCTTGCAAAATGGTAGGCCAAGGAAGGCATTTAGTGCTTTCAAGGATAATTTAATTTGAAGCAAAAAAATAAATTTTACTTCAGGAATTCTCCCTTTGCTCCTCCAAATTTTGTAGCCGTAAGCTATGGCCCGGAGACTATGAAAAATAGTCATCACAAGTGCACACATAACCACTTAGAAGAAATGGTTCTTGAGTACCCACCACCCTTTCCTGCCCTCCACATGCAGAAGTGAGTGCCACGCCTCAGTTCCTAGAGAACTCAATTTGGTTTATCCCAACTCACTGGGATACCTTGAGCTCTGCAGCTCTTCCTGTCTCCCCAGGTCTGTATCCCTGCCCAGCACACCAGTTCCACCACCTCCATAGCTGTGCTCCCACTGCCAGGTAACACGTCCCTGTGTCCCTCCTGCCACAGCTACTGCTCTGCTGTCCGAGACAAAAATATACAACAAAGTAGAAAGAGCAACTTAAAGAAAAACATTTTTAAAAAAGAAAAGGAGGGCTGAGAAATATGCTGGTACTGAGCTAATGCTGAATAGCACAGCTGAACTTGAGGAGCTGCAAGTTTTGAGAAAGGCCCTTATGAGGCCACCCATTCAAGCTATTTGTCCCAAGGAGGTCTATGATTAGGAGTCACTGCCACCAACAGATGCAAAACACCACCAGCTCATCAGAGCACAAAAACCTTTCACTTTCTTGGAGATTTGTGAGGAGCTTCCATACCCTTGACAAAGCTGGTCCATAAAATTAAGATTTGGACCTCACTTTTTTCAGGTGCTCCATTTCTGCTTGAGGATTCCTTGTCTGTTGAAGGCCAACATGAGCATTCTCCCACTCATTCCACACAACACAATTTAAAAATGACCCATGACAGGTGTTCAGTCACACAGGACATACTGAGACAGAGCTACATGTTATATATCACCCCTTCACAGTTTCTTGACAGCAGGTAGGAAATGCTGAGGCCAAAACCAGGTCTCAAATATGAAATACCTCACCTGTGATGGTACATGCACCCACCCACCCCTACTCATGTTTCAGAGCCCTGAACACTTTGCTGAGGGTATATCTCATATATTATTAAAAATCATGAAGAGATTGTCTTTCAGAGCATGTCTAGTAGACATATTTTGCTTTCTTTTAATGCAGTAACTCAAATCCTTATTCAGGATTTGTTTGTTTTTCTGACCATCTAAGGTCATACTTGAATAAGTATCTTGTCCAAGAATAACACCCTAACTGGCCAACCATGAAGAATTCAGAACCAACATCCAATTCATTGATGATGTCCCATTTCACATAACCTAGTTAAATATTCTTTACACTAAAGAGGTGGAAAAAGAGTCAACATAGCTCTAACCTAGCTGTTAGATACTTGGTTGAAGAGTAAACAAAATTTTTATGATCCCTAATTCAATTAACATTTCACTATTTATAGTTAAGTCATTAAAGGATGATGACTGATTTCTTAAAGCACATTCCAACATCACTCTGTAACCAATGTTGATGATTTCAAATGCCTTTTGAAAATCCCGCTTGACTCTCATCTTCTTTTTTCTGAACCTAAATATATTACAAAATCTGCCCCTTCAACTCTGTTTTTGTCTCAGCTGAACACACAACATGACACAGACAAGAAATACGGCAGACTAAGAAAACCTACTCTGGATTAAGAAACAAGGTTCAGTTACTCTGACATGATTCATGGTTTCCCTACATTACTTTCCAAAACCAAATAAAAACATTCAGTCCTGTACATAACCCTTCACCACATATTTGTACAGAAATCAAATGAGAAAAAGCTTTTTAAAATAAACTCCTTCACAGACTAGCTAGGCTGGTTCCACCTACCTTATTAAGCTGTGAAGTTCTGGTCCAGTTGTAGGTTCCTTGTGGTCATCAGGGTTAAAGCATGTTACAGTAAGACATGAATGTTAGCTTTTGTTTTTTTAAAGTGTGTTTCTCAGACAGGATTCATGTAACCCTAAAATACATAGTCACTAGATCAGCAGTATTTAGAGAAAGAACATTTTTTAGGGGCATGGGACTGTGTGTGCTTCATGGTTCATGTGTTCAACTTAGAGCACAAATTAGTTTGACTGTGACCAGTTTTGAGTCATTTTGTATCAGTTCAGATCACAGTTCTGGTCTTCTTGTAGGAGGGCAAGTACATCCCTGCACATATCCTTGATCTTTGAGAATCAGTTTGACAATGCTGAGAAAAAGAAGAAAGGCTTAAAATAAGAAAGCATGCATCTTTAGACTGGCAGAAGGCCCTCTCATGAGCAGGTCTGACGTATTGTTCTGGCTTGGCCCTCATATCATGAGAAGCAGAAAAAGAAAGCAGTAGAACACCAAGAAAAATATAAGCAGCAACTAGTCAAAACAACATCTAAACTCAATCTGTACAAAAGGAGCTGCAGCTGTGTTTACTTGATAACATCTGGAAAACAAACCAAGTTGCAAAGCTGCAACTTTACTGCTTTCACAGAGCATTGGTACCACAGTGATGGGTACCTTTTTCAAAGGAGCGATGAGCTGAGAAAGTTTTCAGGAGTCTTTTCTAGGTGCTTGCCCTAAGGTGAAGACTGTAGCTGTTGTGACTGGAGCACATGTCCTCCCTTTTCATAATAATCACAGCTGTGCAACCAAGCATCATGGCCAGTGGTATTTGGACAGGGAATATGTTACTTGTTTTCATATGTTGCTTGAGGGTGGAATAAAGGGCCTTGGAATGGAGGATATTTCACAGATGTTACTTAGCATAGCAATGAAAAACTGTATGAAGAGAAAGTTATTTGACTTACTCCAACATTTCTGGTCTCTCTCCCCTATCACAAAGTTAACTGCCACAAGGAATGCAACATTTAGTAGTATTTGAGGGCCAACAGAAAATACAGAGGACCAAAGTAAAAGTTTGTTTAAGTAACAAGATCTTGTTAACTTCAAGATTTGAAAGTATAACTATAAAAAGTTGTCTTCCAAGATCTCACCCTTGCCCTTGAACCTGTTCTTCCATTAAAGATTAATTTGTCTAACAGTACATTAAGTCATGCTGTGAGGAGCAGAGCTTTCCTGTTACTTTTCTGAAAAAGTCAGAAGGAAAGATAAAGGTTGGAAGTGCAAGCACACTGAATGTCAATCTAAATCAGTCCACTCATTTGCTCCACCTTGCGCTTTGTCAAAACTATCTTACTCTCTTTCTCCACTTCAGTGTTGATTGAGGAAATGTTTAAGCTGCACAGCTAATTAGCTGATTATAAACAATTATCATCTAATTCTTATATTTGTTTTCAACTGCTGAAGTAGAAATGAAAATGACAGTCTCTTGAATAGCTGGTTCACTCAAATAAATACATAAACTCAGTTCTCAGTTGAACTACTTACCAGCAAGATCTGATATGCCATTTATCCCATCTAACTTGCGATATCCACGCTGTATAATAGCTCGAGTCATCAAGGTCTGCCTGTATAGTCTCTTAGAGTCTAATTCAAATAACTCATTTCAGATATATGCTTTCTAAGGTCAGCGCAAGCTATGAAATTGGAAGACGTCAGTGTCACCTTGAGTCAGAGGAAATGTAGGTCAGGAAAAATTGTTTATTTTATAATGACATATTTATTTATAGAAAGGCTGGATTTTGGTACAGATAATTGTGTTTCACAGAGATCCTATCTGATGAATTCAGAACAAGCAGTGTTAGGAACTGAAAGGTTCCAGTAAGCAGGATAGTGCCTATCAACTCAGCTTCCACAGTGAGCAACACACTACAGCTATAATGGCATGAGGCCGTTGCCCTAACACTGATGGAGAGAGAAAGACTCCTGAATCAAGAGTTCAGCCCAGAACCAGCGATAGCATAATGAGTATGTCAATCCTCTGAAGAAGAGAAAGAATAAGAACTGATTTGGATATTGGTGAAATAGCAAAAAATGTGATCTCGCTCTTCTGAAATCAGCAGCTGAGCTCAGAAGAAGCCAGAAGCACCCAGAGGCAAGGAGGGGCAGTGAAAGTCCAATCAAGAGGGCTCATCACAGAGAATTGTTCACGTCTGAGCCAACAGATATGTAACTCCCTTTGGGGTAAATCGGCACTAGTCAATATTCTTTGAGTTCTCTTCAAACGTCTCAAAAGGAGAACAGGTAAGTGAGCCATGCTAAAGTTCCAGTCCTGAATGCAGGAACTATAAAGGCCAGAGAGTGGTCTGAAGGCCTGACTGGAGAGGCCTCAAACCCATTGGATTAGATGACAGAAATGTCAAAGCCTGGCTTAAAAAAGAGGAAGCAAAAGGCCAAGGTGTACAGTGAAGCCAGCATACAACTGCTGGGGGAGGGAGAGCTTCATAGGAAGAGACCACTAACAATTTTCAAGCAATTTAAATTCTCCTCAATGCCTTGAGAAGCCTCCCAAAAATATCTCCTTTGGGTCCTGGAAAAGCTTCTGTCCAAAGTTCTGGAGCCTGTAAGCATGTCAAGAGAGGAAAGGTGGAGGAGGAGGTAAAACACGGAAAAACTATGTCTTGAATCAAAGAACAATCACAAAAGCTGCCAGCTGCTCATGAAATTATTTAAAATGGATACTTTCATGCCAAAAAGTATTTTAAGAGCCAGATGTTAATACGTGGCCACCTCTCTTTGTAGACACAAGTGGTCAAAGCCACAAGCAAGTCGGCTTCCACTTGAGAACAGGCCTCTCCATACGTAGATTTTATCAACAGCAAGCAGGTGAGAAAGAAATTAAAGTTAAAATATATAAAATCAAGGACTGCTTTGAATTTAGGACACGGTGCATAAATATGAATCTCCAGTTTCTGCTGTCATTGTTAAACAGGTGCCCAGCATGTAGCACATCATGCAGCATCAAATTTGTGGAGCAGATGCGTTCTGTAGCACATCATCTCATCTTAGCACTTACACAGCTCAGAGTTAGAAACTTGCTGCAGTGCCATGGGGCTCAATCTTCTGACTGTACAAAAAGGATTTCCTCCCCACAAAGCATGAGCACATACAGTTTAGAAAGAAGAGAGAGGTACACTGCAGGATAGGATTAGAAACATGGCTGGGCTTGTGGTTTGAGTGGGAGGAAGGAAGGCAGGCAGCACACAGCCAATGCATTGGGCAACTATTCCCTCAGCATAAAGAACTCTATGTAAAATTAGCTTACTCCTGCTACTTAATACAACAGAGAAAATCAAAAGCCCAGTACTGCGACACAGCAGAAATGAGGGCATCCTAAAAGCAGTGATAGTTAGAAACTCTCAACCTATCCAATGTACAGCATGGAGAGTCTCCAGAGGACTTTGAGGTGTCAGTACATAGATCCTTTCGATAATGACACTCTGTGGGGTCAGTAGATACAGAACAGCCTTCTTCATTTCAGTCATTTGTTAGATTTGATACTGCTATTGAGCAAGGACATAATTCTTCAGATGCCAAACACGACTCCTACCAACTTCATATCAGTGGCTTTCAGGAGGAGAACCTTCACCTGAAATATACATTTAGGATAGAAATAGAAATAAAAAATCAAATACTCCAGTTGCTTTAGCAGATGGTGAAGGAATTTACATATAAACCACATTCCGAGTACTTGAGGTCCATTTTGGCAGCTCTTAAATATTTTTTCTTATTGTAAACTGCTGTTTGCTACAGTATATATAAAGATTGGATTTTGCTATACTGGCAGAATTTCAATATACAAAAGCAAAGCATCACAGAAAATGGAATCAAACCTCTGTAACTAATTAAACCTCATAGGAAATGCTAACATGTATTTCTTCAGAAGAAGATTAGTGTGGTAGCAACTGTATGTCCATTTGTAGCTGCCATTTGTCCTCATTCACTGTCAACAGCCTTCTTCAAACTAATACTTGATAAAAATTAAAATATTCTAATGCAGTTTATTGAACTGTACACTTAACAAATAAACAAAGCATGACTCTAAGCATAATAATCTTCTTCAAATACAGGCAGAGCAGTTCCAAAATACTTCTGGATTTTATTTTAACTTAAACTTTCTTACAGTGTTGTAAAAATAAACTCATGTAAGTGAATAAAGATAACCCAAGAACCACATTTGTATATAAAATTGTCTTAAAGAGGCCAGTAATCCAATTTGTTTTCATTAGTGTTGCACTGAGAGCACGCCTAACTAAATGCCCATCCAAAGACCATCAAACCGGTATTAGTCAAGTCAGCAGACCACCTCCTCCTTTGCTTATTTAAACAAACCAAGAGACATGGAATGTAACTGGCTGTTCTAGTGAAGTGTTACAAACACAGACTAAAAAAACAAATTAACCCTTTGAGGACAGGGCACTTCTGAAATAAAACATGTTTCAGGAAACTATTTTCTGAAATCAAGCTTGAAGAATAATAGTGCTAAATATCATACTTAAATTTGAAAATTCAAAGCATCCTTAGTTAATATACATACTTGATAGCTTACATTAATGGGTATAGTAGCTTTGCAGAGTATTGTTTATGAATATAATACATACATAGTGCTGGGTTTAATATTTTATTTGAATGACTTTTTATGTTATGCAAAATAAATTGTTATGTTACATCCACTGTGACATCAACTAAAATGTGAACTAGTTTGCATAGGTTAGTACTTTGGTTAGTACTTTGATGTTGCTCTAGTCCACCAAGGCTTAAATATTCACAGTGTAGAGGAAGAAACAGGAATTAAAGCATTTCTACTAAAATATATTTTAATAGCTGGTGTTAACTTTCTGCATAACAAAAGCCAAATTAAGATGATACATCATATGATCCAAGAATAAGTATATCCGTCCTTTGAAAAACAATTGTTACCTTCATAACTGTATACTCCCAAATACAGTACAGTTTTGCAAAATAACTAAAACTTTACACATTTTAAAGCAAACATAAGCCAAACTGCACAGCCGTCCATTTTTGCTTTTTTTATCACACCGCAAAAACCAACAGCTGAGTTTCCACATCATGCTAATCAATACAGTCATTGCTGTCTTCCAATGGTCTAGCAATTTCTAATAGTAATATTAAATACACATGATTGAAGTGCTACAGTATAGCTTATTTCCCCCCCCCAAAAAAAAAAAATAATAATAATTAAACAAATGTCAACAACAACTGGATTACAACTTAAGTACAATATGCAAATTCTATTTATCAGACACAAGAAGCATATGAAATTCCTTTGAATATACTGTTGTAGTGCAGGCAGTTTAAGAAATATAGCTTTCAGGTTTTCTTTCAAAAGGAGAGATGGGATTTCTATAGCATAAAGCTGGAGAAAAATCACTAAAGCATTGCAAAATGGTTTCTTCTACAGCTCACCAGTACTTTGTATTTGCCAGCACATCAGTTTGGAGATCTTTCAACAGCATCTTTTGTCTGTTTTTAGTATATTATTTAAACATTTACTAACTAAAGCTTATTCTGTATTTTAAATGGAGTATTAATCAACATAATTAAAACCTAACATTTTATACCCTGTACCACCCTCTGATAAAGACCTCTGTATTTCTGATTTCTTTCTCACTGTACAAGATGACATGCCGTCCCTGTACAATAAAAACTAGAATTATTACCTTCCCCAAGTATTGGAGACCTTCCATATCCCCGAGGAATGCTCGGCAGGGACACATTTGTCAAAAATATAATCCATGGGATGTGATTCTCTGTCAAATCCCAGTCTGCTTAAGTGGTTTATGGTATGTCAAATGTAATCAAGAAAACCCTGTTTCATCAAGATTAAATGCTAATGTTCCATAATGAAAAACTACAACTGCAGTATCTGTAAGTAGCTTTGTTTAGAAAATGAAGATTAGCCAGGCAAGAAAGAGTAATGAAAAGCAAGGCACCCGTTTGTTCTTTTATATATGTATGAATATGCTCTATGGTGTCTTCTATATTTATACTCATAATAGCAAGAATTACAGTACACTGTATCTTCTTTATTTCTAAAATGCTTAAAATGGGAATGTGTGAACTTCCAACCTGAACTTTGGAACATCTTGAGAAATCTAGCTCCTTACAAGTCCTTTCCTCTCCTCAGAAAAATGTTGTCTACAGGAAAAAAGTACAGTGAGGGGAACATGCTGTGTTAGAAAGGAATACACACTTTAAAAGTGACCAGACAGCATAACAGCTGTTCACCCCTATATCCCACTGCATGTAACAGGCTCCAACATATGCCTGTAAAACCTGTGCTTGCACAATTTAGTTACTGACTTACTTTCCCCTACAAAATTTTAACTTACAAATTTTAGATCTTAAAAAACATTTTTATAATTGCACTCTGAGAATTTTGGGCCCTTGATAGCATTGATTAGAACAAAGCTGCAAAATGAGAATAAAGTATTTTTATATAAAAAAAAACATTCCATATGAACACAAATTACTAAGCATGTACAACATAAAAACCTGATTACATGAATGAGTAACTCAATAGATCTTACTAATTCTGCTCACATACCATTCTCAAGAGAAATACAATTCACATACTGTTTGTTTTCTTGATCTTTTTTTTTATTTTGCAAATTGCTTTAGCTGCTTTGCCAGGCTAATGAATATTCAAAATTCATAAAGGAAATTTTATTTCCATTGTTTAACATAACATAGTCCTCTAATGTCATCAAAAGCTCATTGTCTGATTTACTTTTCATTATACATACAGTGTGCAACACTGCAAGCCGTCTCCTCACTTAGGAAAAATGCTAGTGTATTTGTAAGTGGAGACTTTCTTTTTTGTATAAGTCACCAAAAATTGCAACTTGATGCAATACATCTGTTCCCTATATTTTTTATTCATGTCTGCTTCACAAACTGACAAGTTGTTTATATTGTAGTCAGCATTACACAGCTAATACACAGCAGCAAGTGATATCCAATTCTGCCTCAGGCATCATCAGAAAAAATTGCCAGCCATTGTGAAATGGGATGCCTCTCCTTGCTGTTGATGGTTGGTGATGAAAACCAACACAGAAGCAGGCTGCTTGTTTCAGAGCCTATAGCTCAGCTCACCACACCAGACTTGAAAAAGCCATTTGACTTCCAATGCCTGCTAATTTAACGTGAAAGTCACCAGTAACGAATACTGGTCTGCTGCAGCAGCAGCTCTATATGCAAAACTTTCAAGAACTTCAAATGACAGCAGCGTGACCCATACAGATTGCATATTTAGAGTATTGCATCCCTGGTTTTAGACTACATTTTTTGAAGTTAGATGTTCCTGGTCAGCTTTAGCAATGAAATTAGGCAGCTGACAAAAAAGCATGGGCAATTCCACAGTCACAAACATATTTTTTTTATGAAGTGATTCCACTCTCTGTTTGGCAGCTGGGATCAGCCCCATGTTAACAACACCTAAAAAAATGCATAAGCTTTCAAATTTCTAATTGTAAGTAAAAACAGAACTAGCAGGTATTTGCATTGATAACTTTCAGTTAACATAACAAGTCCATACTGCCTTCCTTATTTATTCATTAAACATATATTGCAGGTTTGCTTACTTTATGAAATGAGAAATACAAAATTGTCTATAAACTATATTTAATTCTACTTTAAAAATTTCAGAAATGGAAGAAAACCAGCAGAGGCTCAACATTCTGACAGCTACTCCAAAATTAACTTCTCCAGCACATGGCTGAACGCCACAAATTATACTCTCAGCAAAAACAGTTTTCTCCTTACACGTGTATGCATCTACATGAGTAAGCTCCCACGTGAATCTTTAACTCTTTTGTCCTTCCTCCGCGTATTTCTCCCTGGGAGGGAATGCGGCACCCTCCTACCACCCAGTCAAAGCAAAAGTAACTTTCCTGTGACTCAAGCCTACTGACACAGACCCTCTTAGAGGTCCATTGTATCACCAGTTATTTGACCCTTCACTCAGCCTCACTGACTGAGACCTGGATCCATCAGTTCTGTTCATAAGAAGTTAATGGACACCAAACAGCATATGTGAAGGTTTGTCGGCAAAATATCTGTTTTCTACAGGTGGCTAAACTGAAGCATGATGGCAGAGAGTATGCTGGACTTGTTTGTCTAGTTTTCCCTTCAGTGTCAGTTATGAGAAAAATTAAATCAGTAAAAGAAAATGTAGTATTTCTCCATCATTAATCATTTGGTCAGTGTACAACCCACTGTTGGATCACCAAGATTTTTGAAGGAAACTGAAGCAACAGGCCACTGAGCTGAAATGCACTACAATAACCAGAGCTCTTCTCCACTCCTCAATGGAGGTGCAAGTATTTCTGCCGCAGGGGTAAGTACATTAGCTCATCAGCAAAGCAGCCATTAAGCAAGTTACTTGTGATAAGGAGGGATGAGACTGCAGGCTTTGTGTGACTGCACATTACTGGGGTCTCACACAGGCTATTTATTTACAGCAGTACAGGTGAAGGTAAAGGAACTAACATGAAGTATTGGTTGTACATTGCCCTAATGGAAGTTTCTATTTAAATGCTAAGTCTTATTAGAAGGAAACAGAAGAGCTGACAGGTCCTATACTCTAGACAGTTTTTGCAAGGAATTTTCTGTGGAAAATATACTGAAGAACCATGAATCCAGGCATGGATCTAACTGACGAACTGGGATGCAAGCAAAGCTGACAGAAGGTCACTGTTGGGAATAAGAGAAAATGGGTAATCCCAAAATAAATGTGGGTATGCAAGAGTCAGGAAAATTTTGTTGTCAAAAAAGACTTGTTTACTGTAAGGCTGCTGGGCAGTAGGATTTTTTGGGTTTTTTTACTAGCATATTACATGTCATTATTCCAAAAGATTGAATTATCTACTCAACATTTTTATTAGAACGCTAACTGTTCAAACATTAAACAATACCCTAATAATTTGAAGTTGTGTTCAAACTCGGTGGGTTAACCTTCTGTGACTTCAGAGTGCCTTAAGAAGTGAATCAATTTTATGGTTACTATAAAGAGAAATAATGTCTTTGAGGTGTAGGGAAAAGGTATTTTCCCTTTGCAGCAAATTGACTGAAATCTTTATAAGATGAGCAGCACCAGGCTTTCATATGTTTTTCATTTTGAGGGAGCACTATTATAAGCAATGCTGTTTTCAAAGCTCTGAGCTTCTTGTTGGTTATTTATCTTTACTTTAAAGGACTCTAAAAGGGATTCTGAGTGAGAATGCAGACTATTATAGCAGTGATAAAGTAATGAACATGTACTCTTAAAAGATTCTTCTGACTTTCTAAAAGGTTAGATTTTGAGTAAATCATAATAAAGCTTAAAGGGCTAGAGACAAAAATTAGTTAACAAACTCAATATAATTTGCTGGAAGCATTCCTGTTTTCCCAGTTCTCTGAACAGTACCATACATCCAGCCATCATCAATTGGTTGCACATTGATGATATAATCACCATCCCTGAAGGAAACTTCATCTTCATCTTGAGCACTGTAGTCATACATAGCTCTGTATGTTCTCTGTTGAAGGAAAGAAAATAAGGCTATAAAGTCTGAAGCCTAAACAGAGATAAATTCCTTCTCTTCACTGTGCAAAGAAAATTAAAAGAGCAGGACAAAACACAGTGAGCAAAGCAGAGAAAGAAATCACAAGTTACCTGTTGAAAAGAAACAGTACACCCTCCACCCTAACAAATATACAATGCCCACGGCCCCTCTTTCTGATTACCAAAATAATTATTTTTGTGACTCTACATTGTTTGAAGTCCTCATACAAACAGATTTCAAGCCATTCACTGCCTCTTGAAATATTCCAACAGTTGTTTCATATATTCACCAGTAACAGTTCATTACATGCAGCCATGGCTACCTGTGCTTCTGCTCCCTATTTGCATGATTGCTCCTGTGTCTTCAGTACAGACAAGAGATATACAGTCTTCATCTAGGTCATTAACTTTGCCATCTCACTGCATATCCTTCATTTCATTAGGATTTCACCCCAAATTAAGAATTAGAAATATATTAAATTTTTTCATTATCTAATGAAAAAAATCTACAAGATTTCAAAAAGTCTGCAAAACTAGGTTTTATGAATACTCATTTTTGCATATTCAGATAGAAGATTGATCTAAACGGAACACGAAGTCCTATCATTAGCTAAACCAAATGTCTCTATATCTCTGTTACTGTAAGCCAAGAATTCAATTTTCTTGCTAAATAGACTATTTATTTCCACTCATAACCAATAAAATGCTGTCATTTACTGGAATTCAAAGTGGATTTTCAAACTCCAAGGGAACAGTCTCCCCTTGTATCTTAACAGCAGAACAAAACTAGCTCATTTTAAAATTCCCAGGTGTACTTTCTTTTCCTTACCCTGTCTCTCAACAGAAGTCAAGAGCAGTTCAGGCATCACTGATAATATTCAATTTCTCCACCAATTTTTTATATGTCACCATATCTAGCTGAATTTTTCTTGTACAATGATTTAAAGAGAAAAAAGGTAAAAACAGTCAATGTTTGAGTTAATGTCTAGTACTATTGTCTGAATCTTTTAAGAGACAGCAAACTTTGTTCTGCTTCCCAGATGAGGAAGATAACCCTGGATTAGTTTTAGTCCATCTCATGTATGGTTTTTGAGGGTTTTTTAATGGCATTACTTTCAGAAAAGATAGAGATTCGTCCAGACACAGTGAGTAGGCCATTTATCACAGGTTGGAAATAAAGGATCATCTAACCCAAACATTATAGGGCAACTCATTATTGCTCTTCCCATGCTAGAAACACACTTTTTTTTCTTGATTCTGCCTTTATCATTGGTACAGCAGATTAAACACTCCTGGTTAAGCACTGGAGACCACTACCCTTCCTCACAAGCCTATTCTGAAAGGTATTTGGATCTTGCTCTGTACAATTGTTCTCTGCCATGCCTTGTAATGTTGCTGCCCTACAGGCTGTGACCAAGAGCGATTTTCAACCAGAGGTATGTGGTTTCTTGGTAGTTCTTTAAAGTCTTCCAAGGATTCATGGAAGGTGACCAGAAAAACAAAAAAAGCATCATTGTTTATGCACTAAATTGAAGAAACTAGTTACGAAGGTTCTATCATCACTGGAAATTCTTTGAAGTTTCACAAACTAGAAAACTAGTCATCAGGAGACCCTAAAGTATGACCTCTGCCTTTGAAAATCTTACTTTTTTTCAGCTATTTCAACTGATCTCTCCACTGAGCCTTGAAACTAACTCCATAAAAACAGTGAAAAATACATTATTACAACAAGCTCAGCAGCAGTTAGTCCTTTAAACAATTTATTTTTTAAAAAAATGTCCATTTTAAGAAAAATGGTACTGAGTCCATATCTGGCATGAGGCAGAGAATGGATTTCCCTCTGAGGTATGCTTATATGTCTTCCTCAAATGGGCAAAGACTGGAGGAAAAGATTAAATGTTTTATTAAACTAACATGCAATTGGAAAAAAACAGAGGTTTTGCTCACCCAGTAGGATGCTCAGTCATCCTTAGAACATCATGGTATTGGACATACTACTGCTGTCTCCTTTAAGGCAGCTTGACTACATCACTGTGGTGGCACACTTGAGAAGACAAGCTGGTAATTTCAAACTTTTTTAAAAATTATTAGGGCCCTAAACGCTGCTGAGAAACCTAAATTTATGGTCTTAACACCTAATTAGGTGCTAAATGGCTGTCAAGAGAAATCTCCATAATAATCCTGTTAGCATTTAATGCCTAATTATCACTTCAAAGTGTAGTCTGGGCTATATAATTGGAAATTACAATGCTTAAAGGACTCAAAGCAGGGATTTTTAAAATGCATTTTAGTGAATTATTCCTCTGCCAGTAGTGAGTTTAGCAGGTACTGAGAGCACAAGAGGGTATAAGAAAAGGTTGGGGTTTTGTAAAACAGTCAAATACTTACTTATCTCCCATCTCCTCAAAGGTCTAACTTACAGCTACTGTTTAGACAGAACACTAAGTCTTGTGCATATGTAGAACTGAAGCCCAGTTCTCATATTCCCAGCTTCCCAGCCAGATGTGATCTGACAGATGCGTATTTCCACTTCATCTACCAGTTTACACTTATTCTATAGATTGCTCCTCGCAAGGAGCAGTACCTGTTGCAGCATCCTTCACACAGAATGGCTATCAAGGAAAGCCAACTCAAAACCTAGGTTTTGTTTTTCTCAAACTCTTAGTTATTCAAAGGCATGAGAACAACCTCTATTATTTTCCAAAGAGACAAACAGCCTTCAGGGGTCTGTTATAAAACATTGTGTACTTTGAGCAACAATTTAATTCAGTCCATTATACCGACTGCTCATAGGAAGTGAGCAAAAGTTAAGAATCAGAAAATAATGCAATTTGTCTGGCAAAAAAAAAAAAAAATCTACCCAAAGACTGTATTAGGATCATGTCTGATACAAAACACAGCTCAAAATTAAATAAACCAAAATCTGAAAATTTAGAAATTAGAAAATTTCTATTTCCCAATATAGGAAATTGTTGGACGTGATTATAAAATGAACTTATATCTTTTGAGGACCCTGATTTGATAACAATGCAACAAACTGGCTGAAAACAAACTGAGCAAACTGGCTACTGTTCTACTACAGTAGCTGACTTTCCAATCATCCTCACCCTGATTTAACCCCTGGGATCTTAATCACTCTTACCCTAGAGATGTCCTGGCAAAACTCAGGCACTGATGGGTAACCTTGTCATCTTTGTTGCTTTAAGTTAAGTATCAAAACCCACTTGTGATCTGAGACCAGTATTCAGGCTGGGATTTCTTTCCTCCTGTCTCTTTCCCCTCCTACTTTCTTCTCTTTTTTCTTCCCTCTGCCAGGCTTAGCCAGACAAGGCTGCATCTCTGGCACTACTGCTCCAAGCCGAGAACCAAACAGGCAACTGAAAGCAATGAACCTAACATTGTGTAAGTTTGTTAGATCTCCCAGGGCATGTCCACACCACATTTGAAAAGCACTCCAAGGCTGCCTTCCATCTTAAATCTGTGCAAAAATACATCCTGAGGCTTCCCTGAGCACATGCTGGGAACACCTTGTGACATTCCAATAGCTGAGTGTAGCATGCCCAGCACACCTGGATAAGCTGCACAAGTCTTTTAATGTGAAGGTGGAAAGACAAGGGAGTATGTCAGATTTTTAGCTGCATCCAAGATGCCTCTTTTTGAGCTGAATCATCATCCTGGGGGTTGAAATGATCACGCTCTATCTTCCTCACCAGACTGGCAAGTTAGCAGTCAGTACCAGGCCAGCAGCCCTTGATTTTCTCCCCCTGGAAACATTTGGGGTCTTCAAGGAAATCCACTCAGTTTTTAACAGCAGCAAGATTAGTTCAAACTATGACATCTGCCGTTTCCTTATTTCCCAGCTATAAACAGCTATTATAAATGACTTAAAGGAATGTAAAATTACAACAGTTTCACAAAAGGGGTAAGAAATCCTGTTGAAAGGAGACGCTCAATTTTTTATTTTTTAAAGGCTTTAACTTCACTCCCTTCCTTTTCCTATTACCTTTGCATTCCCAGTTCTGGAAGGAGAGGCAAATGATGATTCTCCAGATGATTGAAATTATATTGTTTCAACAGGCAGCCCACCAGGTAAGTCAGTGGGAGATACAGATATTAGGGAAACATTAGCCATCTATTTGCCCAGATAGCTGTGAAGGCTGCTAAGTGCATTTTAAGATTTTTGGGCATCTTCATTCTCTATATGCTGGATTTGAAGGCTGTTATTTTGCTCTTCGCTGACTAGAAAATCTGCTAGTAAAGCCCAGGCTTCCAGGTCTCCCCTTTTTGGACACTGGCCCTTTTGGAAAGCAGCCATGTCCCTAAGTGCCTTGCAATATCATTGGAAACTAATGGTTGATTCCAGTATCAGCTGCCTCACAGCTGTCATGCAGGTGTCCACAGAGTTTCTCAGGTTACTCACTCACCCAAAGATGCAGGTATTTGGGTCCCAGACTTCCCAGCAAGTTAGCCCCCTCAGTCCCCAAGCAGCTGAGAAACTGGCAAGCCTGAAAGCACCCAAATCTCACAGAATGTCATGACCTTTACAATATAAAATGCCATGGAGTTTCAGTCTTAAAGACAAATATAAATTTCAGCTGATCTTGAAAACATGGTTTTTTTCAGTTCAGCAAGCTCTAAGTTTGGTTCATAATCAAATATTTCTTCATCTCTAAAAAAGGTGACGGAGGTAGTAAATATACATCCACTCAAAGTAGTTTAAAATCCAAATTTACAAGTTGATACTTTTAAAGTAAAAAGTGACTGGATCTGAACTATGAAATCTCTAAGCAGTGATATAAAAAAAATTATAACCATTAAAAACGAACTTTATATATAAAGAGTGAAAAAAGATAAAGAAGCTAGATTTCCTAAAAACCCCAGCTGAATACCGATTCAGCTCTTCTTCCATGACCAGTTACTTCTAAAACAAAATATTCACTCCAGCTTTACATTTCCATCCACCACAACTAATAACTTCATGACTGTGGGCATGGTTTCATGATAACGCTTCTTTTCAGTTACCCAGAAGTATAACTTGATTTGAATCAGGCATAAGTGGGTGCATGATTGTTTTCTTGAATTAGAAAGGGGACACCTATACAGTGTCTGAGCTAGCTTTATACAAGCAGAGATGAGTAATATGGATAGGCACAAAGTCTGCTAGTGCAAAATCAGCAAGTTAAAAAATTTGAAACAAATTTAAACCTGCAGGGTGATCCTAAGAGATCAGTGGTTTTCATCCAGTGCTAGGAGTCTGAATTCATTGCAGAGTACAACATCAAAGCCTGTGAAATATTGTCTAAGATTTACTATTTGTTTTAAGCAGGTAGAAGATTCATTTTTTTCTCTGCCTTCTGGAGATCATGAATTTGTTTTTTTTAATGCATTCTGACATAAAACTTCTTGCCACTGCCCTCAGTCACTTTATCTTTTTTATACATGAGGACTATCACTTACATTTAGGTCTAGGACATTCAAATAGAATCCTAGAATGGTTTGGGGTGGAAGGGACCTTAAAGATCATCCAGTTCCACCCCTGCTGCCATAGGCAGGGACACCTCCCACTCGACCAGGTCGCTCCAAGCCCCATCCAACCTGGCCTTGAACACTGCCAGGGAGGGAGCAGCCACAGCTTCTCTGGGCAAACTGTGCCAGTGTCTCACTACCCTCACAGAGAACAATTTCTTCCTAATGTCTAATCTAAATCTACCCTCTTTCAGTTTGAAACTGTTACCACTTGTCCTATTGCCCCATGTCCTTGTAAAAAGTCCCTCTCCTGCTTTCCTGTAGGTCCACTTCAGGTACTGGAAGGATGCTGTAAGATCTCCCCGGAGTCTCCTCTTCTCCAGACTGAACTATAGTCCAACTATAGAACTCAAGGGCACCAATTCACTCATATTTCAAAATAGCTGATAATGTTGCTTAACAAATAAAATCATTCTTTAAATCCAATACTCACCAGACTTGCTGAATGAGGCTGTGAATGCATGGATCTCATGGATGACATACTGGTCTGGTGCATGTATCCATATCCTTGAGACTGGCTTTGCTGATATGCCCCTGGGAGAACAGGGGCTGTATGTAAAGAAATACAGACACATTAATTTTTTTAAAAGTCTTTATCTAGCATTTTGTAGAAAATGTAGATAATTTGCACTGTAAATAACAATTCCTCAGTACGAAACAGTTCAGAATTTCCATATACAATATAAGACTTTTCAGGAGTTGAATTACACATAAATGTAGCCAAAGCTATAGCAGGATATCCAAACACTGTCAAGGTTAGTTGGAAGGAAAAGCTTAATGCACCTTAAGAAGTCTGACCACAAAAGGTCATATGAAAGATTAAGACACCACTAACTCAATTTCAATACTGCCACAGATGACACACGTATATCATGTGCCATAATAACACAGTTTTGAAATGTTTCAGTAGAAATTCTCTGCAATAAATTCTTAACTCATTGCAAACTAAGTCTTACTTATTGGGCTATGAACAAAGGACTGTGACTCACAGGAAGAGACAGAAATGTAAAAAAGTGAGCCCACAGTTGGGTTTTTTAGTTTATTCTGATTCCATCAGTATTCTTAGCCAAACAGAGATATCAATAGTTACTTAAGTATTTTCAAGTCCACCTTTTTCAGTATATTCCTCTTAACACACAACAGTTCCATGTCTTTCATGCATATTTTATTCATATTATTTTAACAATTCTGTATGACTTTTATTGTACCAAGAGCTGCTGAAAGAGTTAATACAAGCAACAAGGACTCCCCACCTCTACTGTTTACTAGGAAAGCATTCATAAACCTTCTATATCTGCTCAAACACCTTACTCTGGCAACAAACCAAAACAGAACATGTTAAAAACGTGTTTGATCAAAAATCTGTGAGAAATAAGTACAGCATAAGTGACTACTCATTATTTTCCTAGAAAGCCCAATAAGCATTTTTTAAAGCAAAATTGCTCGCATGTTTTGCAAGACTCACATGCACTCTGATAATAAGCTTCTGGCTTGTATGGAAGTTATTGACTCATCTCCACTGTTACTTACCAGAATTTCACTAGTTCAGTTAGAAATTCTTTCAGCTACACTGACAAGTGCATTTGTGTTGATACTTCTTCAAGTGGTCCATTTAGCTGGTATTCTATCTAACTGACAAAAGCCATCTTTTGGTTATGGGAGATGAAGGCCATGCTGCCCATAAGTCAAAAATCTTCAACCAGGGAGTCATTCAGCAGTCAGATACTTTCTGAGATACAGCTCTTAGGCTTGCTGAGAAGGGAAGAACCACTTCTGGTGCAGCCATCACACACAAATTCAAAAAGGAGCAAAGCTAATGTAGGATTTAATGGGATTCACAATGCATGGAGGGACCCAGGACTTGCAAAATTAAAAACACGGGAGAAGCAGGAAATTTCAATTAAAAATATATATATATATAAAATAAGTATTCCTATTTGCAGTAATAAAACTTTGTTCTCTGGGCAATAAATGCATATCAAAAAGGATTACCAAGAAAATGTTTGCTGAAATATTTCAGAAAGAAAAGACAACGCTGTGCTTTCAGCAAGGTGTTTTGCTTACCCTGCTTCCCCAGTTAACCAAATCATTTATTTCAAAAAAAGGTTTTTCTTAAAACATGCATTTAGTTTTAGTTAGCATATTCAAATGCACTAAATATGTAATTACAGTTTGGGATGTTACTTTTTCTCTACTATACTTGTAAAGATAAGTAATGCTGTAGCTAGGGCTCTTCTGACTTAGAAAACATGTTTCAAACTATTGTAATGAATAGATTGCTTTGTTAAGTGAGTGAAATTAAGGTGATATACAGTCAGATGCAACACTGGAACATGATGAATAATGGATGTTTTAGAAGTGCCAAGTTCATTCTAATGACATATGAGTACAAAGACATTTAAAAGCAGTTTAATCATCAGAGAATTGCTGCTTGTTAACATGTTCACAGGATTATCATGCATTAAGTGAGTAGTCCTAAGTAGTTCATCAAATAATTTATGTTTCAGTGTTGTTACAAGCTATTTCTACATGACCAGAGGTAGCCCTTCACGAGAAAACAGAAAAAAAAAACAAAAACATAATTTAATCAAAGGTTCTGTGATCAAGCCAGAACAAACGTATTTTGCCTAATTCACCACAAGCATAAACGTAGGTCAGTACATAGAAGCCAACTGAGTTTCATCTCTTCATACTAGCAGTAAATTGGTTATGTAGGTTGAAAACCAAGCACAACTTGAACTTTTTTTAACTTAATAGGAAGTAGTATCTTAAGCTGAGATTGGCTATTGACCAGCTGGCACCCTGCCTCCTCTGCCATGACAAAGGGCTGGCAGCTTTTCCCTGGTCCCTGGCAGGGGCAGACACCCCAAGAGTCATTTTTGCTGAAGAGAAGCGAAGATGCTGATGGAAACCTTTTACTCTTGATTCCTTCCCCCCAAAACAGATCTTTCTCAATTCCTGCCAATCATTCCTTGTCAACATAAGGCAGCAAACCTACTGATGGTCAGATACATTACAGCCTCAAAATTGACAGGCTTATTTTGGGGAGGATAACCCATGCCTCCTGCCTCCATGACAACTGTCAGCAGCAGGTCTGAGATGTGCTTTCCTCTTTTGCAATCAGTTTCTCACAGCTGAGAGAATTCTGTCAAACTGTCTCAGTGAACCTGTTTGCTAATTTACCTGCAACGATGGAGACCATAAACCCAGGGAAATAAAGCATTTCTTCCAAAGCAGGAGAACATTTTGGAAACGTTAGAGGTTGAAATATTAGAAAAAGATTCTATACAAACAAAAAGAAGGAATTTCTAGTATTAGCTTTGCTAATTATCTTCCAGTCATTTATTTAGGTCTCATATATATGAGCACATACATCAGCACATATCAGTGTTGAAGACACTTGACTGAGTAATTTCACTCTTTTTTCCACTAAAAGAATACTGTAGTAGGGCTGCAAAAAATGATCAATAGTTTTTAACAATTTTTTACAAAACATAGTTAAGAAATCTCCAATGGTTGTCTATTTGGAAGATAATTTGGGAATTGCATAAACAAGCAGATTAGTGAAGAAACAACAGATCTGAGCTGTGTTTCTGGTGACATACAGACAATTCAAGGTGAGATGAAATGATGCAGAAAAAGAGTTTGACTTTTCTTCATCATCATCACCCATAGTTAACTGCAATCCTTTGGCTCAGACCAAAGCATAAAGTTCTATAAAATCATCGACTGCAGCTGAAGCAATAGCAAAGGGTTTAGTTAACCTAAGGGAACAATAAAACACAGTGGTGGAACATGAAATTCATTTAGCTGAAGTCAGAGTTATTGCTGAGGGAGCTGAGGGCTGACCATTGCTCCCAGAAGTACAGGTGGATGTTTTTTCTTGTTGCATTAAGACTATAACAGATGCATTCTGATGTATCAGAACTTACTTTTTTTCTTGTTCCACTTACTAAGCAAGCCAGATATTCATTTCAAATTATATACTTGAAGGAATTTATCATATTTCTCTTACTATATCTTTATAGGCTTCCCCAGAGAAAAGAAAGAGAAAAATGAATGAGCAAGATAAAAGGCAAACACAGAGGAAGCATTCAAGAAAAAGAAGCAGCTGAAAGAATGATAGTGGGTATCAACTTGCTGCAGAAGAAAATGGGATCTCCAGAAGTG
This sequence comes from Aegotheles bennettii, assembly GCA_013398125.1. Lineage (NCBI taxonomy): Eukaryota > Metazoa > Chordata > Aves > Caprimulgiformes > Aegothelidae > Aegotheles > Aegotheles bennettii. The sequence goes on along the minus strand of VZRW01004219.1, from coordinate 73,987 downwards.
TGTACAGATCAGGACGTGCTTTGAGAAGGACTGGGAAAGAAAAACATCAGACTGTGGAAACAGGAAAGGAATAATTAAGAGAGCATCGTAAAACTACAAGGTAAAAAAAAGTTTATGCTGGAAACAAAAATCATTTTAAGGGCAGTTTCCAAGATATAATATTTTATCAAAATCATACTTAAACACTCTTTCATTCTTTTGTACAGCAGAATCTCGATAATCCATGGTAAACAATGTATCCTCACTGCTAACTACTGCATTTTTGCAGTTTATTACAGTACACACCATTTATTGGAACAGCTGTAAAATAATAATCACTTCATTTTTTCTTACAGACATGCAGTTTTAAGTGTTTATTTCACTTCATGTGTTGATGTTATCTCAACCCATATTTTCCCTACTAGGCTACTAAGACTTCAGATAACTCAATAAAATTATTGCAAGATTTTGTAATAACAACATGAGAGCACAGGAAGTAAAAAGAAAGATAATTATTATTATGTGATTAATTCTAGTGTCTGTAAGAGGATGATCAAGCTGTAGATTTTCTGAGGAGCACAGAAGTTGTAACAGAGCCAGAATCATACGTCTCTGTGCTACTGACACTATGACTAGCTGCCTCAAAATAGATGAAGCTGCTTTTGGTAATCGTGTTGCTCCACATATACTGAAGTCCTTCTTTTGTTTTGCCTTGCTGCTGCCTTATTTTCCACAGGCTGCAACATCTAGAGCAGCCCCCATGGTCTTAGAAAGTCTCTCCCACAGCTTTCTGTTCCTTCTTTCTTTTGCCCTTCCCTTAGAAATTACTCAGCTATGTCCCATGCAGCAGAAAGCATTGTCAACATAGTGCCACAATCACACATGGGGAAGTGTAGGTCTAGAGTACACTTCTGGGGTACATGGATACACCCCACATATTGTTCATGAGAATGGATCACTGCCCAAACTGCATAACCCCCTTGACTACTTCCCAGTCCAAGTTACAAGACAACACAGCTAAGGAAAAACAGCCTTATGGTAAACTATAATTGCTGCATTGAAGCTGGTGGATAATAACAACAGATATCTTTTTAAAGACTTCTCCAGAAGGTATCACTGAAGTAACTTTGGTTACCAACTCTGGCTCAGTACTTTATTTTTTTTCGTTTTATCACTTTCCCTAGATGTTGACTGCTGCTTCCCATCATTAAAATATTAAAAGTGTTTTGGGTTAAAATTTGTATTGCCAATCACATCCTTGAACAAAGTCACTTATCACTTTCCAAGACTTGCATACTTGAATACTATCAACAGTTTTCATCTCTTTCCTGAATCTGAGTTCAGTGCTTCCAATAACAAAATTACTTCCACAGTAATGCACCTGACATCACTCAGGATCTGATTCAGCTATCCTTATGTGCTGAAGTAGTACTTCCTCTCCAGGAGTTGTCCCATCAAAATTTGCAGCAAGATTTTGATGAAAAAGTACCAATCAAACTGAGTAAGGACAGGAAAAATGAAAGCCACACAGATCTGGTGGGAGAGGGGGGAAAGTAAACTATATGAAAAAGGACATTTATTTCTATGTGTATTTAAAGTTATATTTTAAATATATTTACATATAAAATATGTAAAAGTATTATATGTAAGTAACAGAGAAGCAGTTTCAAAAAGCTTGAATTCGAAGAAAGGAAACAGTGAAAAAAGACAATAGAGTACAAGACAACATGTTACAAAAGAAGGGTCATGACAGAATTAAGGTTGGAAGAGACCTCTAGAGGTAATATAATATAGTTTGTCTCCTTTCAAAATCAGGGACAAATTTGGAGCTGGATAAGTTAGGTTGCTTAGGGACTTGTCCAGTCAATTTTGAGTTCAGACCACAACCACACACCCTCTAATTCCTCCTCTTTATTTCCTGTGCTGTGTATATTCCTGCTTAAGCTGCTGAGATGAGCTCTGTCCAGCATTGTGTTAACCATACAAGTATCTTGAGAAACAGTTCTAAGGAGAGATTTGAAACAGGCAAATGCATTCATTTTGCAGAAGTTTACATCCTGCCCAAGCATGAAGAGCAGGAAAAGTGAACAAAAATGTGGTCAACCAAGAATTTAATTAGAGTTTTAAAGAAGGCCCATATCACAGGCCAATCAGAAACAAGATTCCTGATAGTTTAGCAGCAAGTAAGGCAGGATAGATACAATGAGTATAGGATGTGAAAGACATAGAAAGAGAAGTAGATTGCTATGACAGATGAGCTTTTAGCAGGCTTTTAAAGATGATGTGCTAAACATTATTTGTCTGCCGAAGTTGAAAATGTTGGAAGAACTCAGCAGCAGTTATGAGGTGATGCCTGCCAGAGACCACAGGCAGTCCATCTCTGCTTCTCACTGCATATCTGAGGTTGATGTTCCATGAGTTGGCTGAGGCAATCTAACACCCCTACCACACAGTGTATGTACCCCCAAGCACTTCACTTCTGTGCAAGCTCCCTCTGAGTTCAAACCACAGAAGAGCTGAGCCCCTCACAGATACTTCGCTTCAGATGTCCCAGCATTCAGCTTCAAATGCATCTCACGAAATGCAGAACACTCCTGTGTGTTAGCATGTGGCATGCACTGCTCAGCTACTTGTGTCCTAGGTCCCCATAGTATTTGAGCAAAAGTCATAGTGGAAGTTTAAAGATTAAGCCTAATGCAGCCAGCAAGAGCTGTTTACTTGACAGTAACAACAGGTATCAGAGAACTTAAAGACTTTAAAGAGTGTGCAAAGACTGTCCAGAGATGGTGAAGAGGTTGAGATGAGGTACAGAACTCTGTAGCATCCCCATGGTACAGAGCAAGGGGATAGTCTCTAAACAACATGATTAAAAAGCAAACACGGGAATATAAAGAACAATAAAAGAGTATAGATATGTTACATATGGTAACATTAGCAAAACTTCATTAATAATTTTCCTGTGCAGAACTGATTATGAAGAATGCTCCTGTCCCAAATTTGGATGAAAAGAAAAAAAAAATATCAACAGTTCATGAAAAAAGACATTTTAAAAATCAGGTAAAGAAACAATTTTATGTCCATTATTACAAAAGATTTGTGTTTAATTTTGATAATTTTCAATGTTTATTATAATTTATGTGACTGTTCAAAATTAAACATATTTCAACATAAAGATGGATTCTTTGTATCAAAAATGTCCTTAGCAACCTCAAAACTGAATAAAATCAGGGTGGGGGTGGGGAGAGGGAGGAGTGAGGCGGCATTGAGACATTAAACACAACAGATACATTCCTATACAGAAGTTTGGCATTAAGCTGCTATCTTCTGATGAGCAATATTGAAAAATTCCTGGCCCTCTCTAAAGTTAAATTGTTCAGCATTAACTTTTTAAATAAGCTAGAAAATGGAAACACATACTCTAAACTGATTACAACTCTTATCTATTATAGAATTGTATTATTTTCTAGTCAGAAAGAGTAGCACAGCACAGTCAAATTTGCCTGGAATACGTCAGACTGCATAAATATATAAAAAGCACTAACCTGAAGACTGAAGATGCTGAGATCTGATACAGAACAATGCTGTTTTTAGAACAGTAGAAAACAACGTGGTAAGGCATCTTGGCATTTTTTCTGGTAACAGTAACTTTCCCTTCATGTCTTTTTCTTTCTTTTTTTTCTTTCTTTCTTTTTCTTTTTTTCTCTTTTTCTTGCCCTTTACTTGTCAGTTAGACTGCTTTCATGGTTGTCTCAGCTGCCAGGCTTGTTGCTCTCAGTGGTGCTGTCAGAGGCAGCAGTTTGTCTGCATACTATCCATTACAGGAGTCAGTATTAGTTAGTAAATTGGAGTATCAAACCCAGATATAATTAGGTTGTTGAAATAACAGCCTGAAAGTATGGCCTAATTCACACAGGGTGCTAATAAATATCTGTCATGCTCACTGACCTCATTAGAATTGAAGCTCTGAACTACTTGGAGTCAGTAGTAAATTCAGAACATTACCAGCTTAGGAAGTTTCCATAACCTAAATCATAAATACGTAACAAATAAACCATGCAATCTTCAAATACTTGAAAAGAAAAGGGCNCAAAATGATTAATCTTGTATTTCAAATAACTAACATTAATTATTCATGATGCAAAAAATCAGAATGGCTCTACTCTCAAGACTACTTACTGACATATTACAATGGACAAAATAAAATGTTTTAAACTAAATTTCATTAGTGTCATGATTAGACTAAGACTGTTTTAAGCACCATTATTTTATAATACCATTTTATCAGCTAGCAATAATTAACCCTAATTACATATACCCACCATGTAAGATGAAGTAGATTATAATGGGAAATGCAGAATCATCTTAAAAGCAGCTTCACTATAAGATATTAAAATTCGATTTTGAATGAAATTACAACAGATCAGACATAGCTGTTTAGCATATGTCAAAGAAAACAAATTTTGAAAGGAATAACAAAAAGAACATCTAATGTGCGCATGCAACATGGAATCCTGTATTTTATTCATAATCTGTTTTCCTCTTAGAGGGGGTCTATCTCATATTTCAGTTACTCCACAGAGCAAATATACTCACGAAAATTTCACCTGTTCCAAAATTCTTGATTTGTATGAACAGTCTATAATATTAATACTGGTTACCCTGGTCTCTTTTGTTTAAGTCCATCATACACCCAATAGCAGATGAAACAGGAAGTACTAGCTAGTCCAGAGGAGGCAAAACCTTGCTCTAGTACACCACGGTCTATGTATCTGGTCATTCATGACTTCTCAATTTTTCATATTTTGAGAAATAGTGGATCAGACAATCCATTATATTCTTTTTCAGGGCAAACTATTTCTTGAGTTCCATTCTGTCTCTCTGAAGAGTCTGTATCTCTTTACTGCAAAAGAAGAGTCTCTCATGGACATTTTTCCTTTAAAGAAAAGTAATAGCACTTTCATCCCCCTTCAGAGGAACTGAGGGAGTGGAGGATACCGAGTTACAGCTCAAAAGCCTTTGTGATCATTAACACATTATTGTAGTTGTAAAGCATCACAGAGCTGTTAAGTACTAAATACATGTAATATTCTGCTCTGCCAACAGGAGAGGAGAAGCCGGAACTCAAGCAACCCATGGAGTCCCTGCCTGGGACTGTGTCTGACTGTGGAGCAGTGAGGTGGTGAGTGGCAGCCTCATAGCCTGCGAAGAGCATGAGCTAGTCCTGTCCTGGAAGACCAGACAATTTTGATTAATAGAAAAAGCCATCACCTTCCCCAGAGTGCATTGGAAAGGGCATTTAGGACTGCAAGACCATAAACTCTCAGAACAGATTTGATAAATGTAATTCCATCAGAACCCCTTAAAACATAAGTTTTTTCACACAAAAGCTAAAGGTATTTGTTATAAAATAGGATGGTGAATGATCTCCCAGGAAATTCAGTAGGTAAAATGTTTCAAAAGGTTACCAGCCTTTAAAAACACAGGAAGAGGCTGTTTCTAGTGTTTGCTCATACCGACATGTTTTTGTGGTTTTTGCTAAAAAATGGATAAAATGGAAGCAAACATGACACAAAATTACAATTTAGAATGAATGACAACAATTATTGTATTCATCCAGCTTCTATGAACAGTTGTTTTGGGGATTTTAAAGACTGTATGAATTCTGTATCTAACATTTAGAATTTTATGGGCAGTTACAACAATCTACTTCACTTACAATTTAATTAACTTAAAAGACAAACCACTTATCACTCCTCCAGATCCCACTGACTAGTTCTTACTATAGCACTGCAAAAATAAAACTACCTCAACTATTTGGCTTCTAACCCTAAAACTGGAGTCCTATTTGTCCCCAGTTTTGAATACTAAAATGTTATTTTAGGGTTATTATGATGAACACAAAATATTCTAAACCAGTCAAATGTAGAGGAACTGACAAAAAATTACATTTTGAATACTCAACTACAAAATCTTTTCTAGATGTTTAATTCACTCATTTTCCCAACAAAAGCAGATTTAATACATTAAATACTCTATTGCAACCCAAGAACAAAAAAGAGTTACTAACCAGGACTAGAGGAGAACAGACAGTTATTTGGAATACAGTTTATACAGATGCTATGGGAATGGAGAGGGGCTTTGGCTGATTGTTTTTGCTTTAGCAGACTCATTGACCTATCTAGATTGTGAAAACTACATTTTTTTTTTACGACAATTCCTAAAAGATGAGGTTTCCAACTCATGTCTGCAATCTCTAATGCATATATCTCCACATATATGTTCTACATTACATTATGTCCTAGGAATTGTTCTAGCAGTTCAAATATAAAAGAACTACCCTCACTTGTTTTATATGGATAATAACAGAAACCACTGTGAATGTTCTTTTGGAATTAGTCTGCAATGGTATTTGTAGAGTCCAAAGAATTTAGCCTATACATTTATTAACAGATAGAATATAATATTTTTATTTAACCCTATTTTCCCAACTGGTATTGTAACTGGGACATAGTCAAATCATGAGGCATTCTGCTCTGGAGTTGTGAATATGAATTGCAGTCAGGATTTGGTGTCACTGGCAAACAAAGCTTATTGCCAGCTGACTTTTTTGCCTGACATTCCACCTAAGCTGCATCATGTCTCAGCTGAGAAAACAGAGTACAATATGCCTTGCCTTTCCTCGCACACTGCCCCACATTCTTTTATTTATGAAGGCACAAAATGTCTGAAAGCCAGACTTAGACACCCTCAGCCTGTGGGCTATGGTGTACCACAAGAAGATGCAATTCCTTCTTAATTTGTGAACTGGCGGGTTTCTGCTCTAGGCTTCCTCACAAATGGAAAGAGTTAGTAAAATGAATGCTATGTTTACATTACCCACACACCTTCAATTAAAATTTTAACTCATGTTTACTGAACATCAACTGTTGTCTATTTGCTTTAAAGGGAGAAGCCTGCAAGTTCTTCTCGTGGAAGCTGTTGCTTTGCTTTCTGTGCAGATACTTATTTGCATAGTGGGTATAACCAATCTGAGCAATCGTGGAAGGATATAATCAACCAGGATCAAGTACATGACCGCACACCATTTCATTAATAATATTTATTGTCTGCTGGATATAAAATCCTCTGAAGTGTATCAAAAGCTGCTCTAGGGGACCACACTGAACTGAAACAACGGCTTGCCAAGAGAGTCATTAATACTTCCAACTGTTGAGTCACTTGGAATTTTCCCTTTGCCCTGTTTAAAGGAAAAGGGAACATTAAATTCAGACAGCTGGCAAGGCAAACAGAAGGAACCCCTGAACTGCTGCCATACTACAGAAACTAAAAATGGGATCTTTTCAGGATTCCCCTCCACCTGGATACATAGGAATTGCCTTTTGATGCTGCCAGATGTCAAGGGCATGGGAGAGAAGCACGGGAATTAAAGATGGGTAGAGGAAATCTAAGCAAAAATATTTTGGAAGTGTGAAATGTAAAGCTCTCCCTGGAATATTAACTCATCCTCAGTGAACACACAATGAATGAAAATGTGCTTTCAGATGAATCACGATTTATATCTTAATGTGTCCCAATATCCCAATGTGGGATAGTCAGTTTTATTCCCAAAGCCCTAAATCAAACCGTAATCAAAACTTAACTTATCCCTCACTTGGACTGCTATAAGATGTTTCAAGTTTTACATTAAAAAATCAGGTTTTACAGATACTTCATACCTGTCTGTAGTAGAAGAGAGTGAAATCTAATTTTCTGGACTAATTTCTCCCTTGTTCTGCATCAACAAAGCACTCAGCAGAGGATACTAGAAGTCTGGTAGTCCAGACTAGGACAGATAGATTCAATAATGCTCAAGTGAGTGCATAAATGCAGTCCCATTGCCATTTTGGATTTCTTAGAGGACACCAAATTATATATTAAGCAGTCAGAAATCTTCTTTTCACAGAAACTTATATAGAAGTTAGCACGTGTGTAAGGAACATACCCACTCTGTTTCTAACTGAAATTTGAACTTTAACAACTTTGCTTCTAATTTTCCTTCTCTTCTCAAATCTAGAGGTGAAAAGGTATCACCTCTTTAATACCAGGAAACCTCCAACTGTTTTCAAAAACTCCTGTATCTGTAATTTTAATCAGAAAAATAAAAATTGTGCCCTTTTGAACATTAGGAGTCACTGCAAAACAGGAGGCAGAAACTGAAAAAGCCAAATACACCTTCTTCAAACGATGGTGCAGTTTTCAGAAGGAAGAGACCTCTGTCTTGCTGCCTGAACAAGCACGGTCCTTTTGGGGTATAGTGTGGTTACAGCAAACTTTTACAAAGGAAATTGTATCATTTCAGCAAAAATCTATTTCTAAATGGAAGACCAGGAGTCTTCCAGGAGAATTTTAAAGGAATTTATGTTCCCTAACAATGAAAACTGTTCATGCTAAATAATTTGTGGTAGTGGGTACCAAATGCATGCATTTGTGCCCGTATTACATACACAGAGAATTATTTAGCCAAGTTAAAAAATATTACAAGAGGTTTATGGATGAGGTATTTATTACTTGACCGCAAGCATTTGTACTACTTCATACATTTAAGAACAAAAAAGCATCTGATTATCAGGATGGAAAAGCAAAACCAAAGCACTGCCTAGTCCAAAACAAAAAAAAATCAGAAGCAGATGTAGGAGTCCAGAGGATAAGAGAAGTGTGGATGTGACCCTCACCAAGAGGGAGTACACTGAGCGTTGTTTTGATGTGTTCAGCCTTCTGTGGCAGTGCAGCTTGCTGATACACTTGAAAGGGGACAAGAAACCCACAAAAGCCTACAGTTCTTCCTGTGAAATCAACAATTCCTCTCCCTCCGATTGCCACGTTTGATTACCAGACTCTAAGGAACAATGTTATGGAAACAGAGTTCAGCTACCTAGCATAAAAGAACCATTCTTCCCTGACTGTCAGAGAAGAAAATATAACTTCTGTGTCATTCTGCTTGACCTCCTTAAAATGACAGAGCTTAGCAACTGAATCTGAATACAAAGAGGGGTTAAGGATTTCTGCCCTGTATTCCTGCCAGCTGCACCTGGAGATAGAAGACAGATCTCTATACTACAATATAGAGAGCAGTCAGGTATTATTCTTTCTTTTTTTATTTTGACTTGTCTTTTACTAATGGTGATTTTTCCCATCCTCAAACCCAGGGGCTGTGTGTGTGTTATAAAAAAATTATGGGAAGGACAGTACAAGGAAGGGAACAAAATCCTGTTCCCTTTCCTCTTCTTATTCCATCTATTGGCACAAGAGAAGAGTATTACCACTGTCCCAATACAAGTAGGCTCCTTGGCCCACATACCAGGAAGCATGTCTGCAATTGCATGTGAAATGAAGAGGTTTTTTCTTCATTTCATCTGACTAGTTTGTCTTCCAACCAGACTAACCAGAAGCAGCAGCAGGACCACAGTTCCTTGTTCCAGGATTTTCTGTGGTACATATGGTGTGTGAAAGCCACAGATATCAGTGTGTGCTAGGGGGAAAGAAGGAGACATCCCTGAAATCAATGTTTAAAATGTCATTGTCAGGCTGAGGAATAAAAGCCCTCTCCACAAGCTGGTACACAGCATGAGGCTGTTGTCAGTGATACACAATAATACATAAAGTCTACATTTGCTCTCTGCAGGGCTGTGTTCACACTGCAGTTCAAACAATAGTTCTCCTAATGGCCTACAACACATTCCTGCCTTAGTGAGGAAAGGAGAAAAATAACTCATGGAGTCTGGAGAAAGGGAGGGGAGCTGGCTCAGCTACTCTGGAGCCTTTCTTCTTCAGAAGGCTTATATCACACAAGGAGGACGTGCCACTAGGGAGAGAGATGAAAGGACTTACTGTTTCTCATTGACTTAACTTCCACTCCAAGCTATATAAAGACTTCAAAACTGTAAGTATCCTTATCTCATGGGAAGACACTGCGGTACTGTGTGTTCTGCAGCCTTCATAGACTTCAGAATCAAACTGCCAGCATGCCCATTTGCCATATTTATTCCTCAAAGGTTCTTTGCATTAGTCTTTTCTGGATCTGACCAACTGTTATGTAGTATCAATGAAGTATCTAATACAAATTTTCAGTTTTCTCATAGAAACCCACAGGTTACTTTTAAGGTTGATAACAAAAATTTAGAGACTATCAAGATATAAGTGAAATTTAACGGTTTGTTGAAATTTGTGTATTCAGATTGCCAGTGTGAATAGAAGAAAGTAGCCTCCCAGGCAAAGGCAAAGTGAGAGACCTAAGTGTTAGTGGCAGACCCTTTTCACCAGAATAAAGAAAGGAAGACCTTAAACATCAGATCAGGACCTCTTTATGTTAATTCTCACTACTCATCTGATGGCAGCAGGTGAACTCAATCTGAAGGAGACAAGCATAAATAATGAACATGCAGCCAATCAGTAACACACTGAATCCAACCAAATACATGAAATGTTAACACTCATTTTTAAAATGCAACAAAAGGAGCTTGAAAATTCTGTCCTAATATCCACTAAGGTTTCCTACCTAACATGAGCTTCTGGGAGTACAGTGAACCTCATTTCTGTCTCCTATAGACTGAATTCTAAATAGCCTTTAAGATAATATGGTGATGACATAGAAAATAACCAAGAAATTAAGTGTTTTCCCAGCAGAGTAACAACTTATCCATTACTGAAAGGAACTGATACTCACCTTTGACTTTTCTCCATCTACAGACTATACACAATTTAAAATAAGAATAAAGGGACACTTCAATACACTGAAAAATTCTGAACATATGGTAAGATAAAATGTATATATCACGTTTATATGCTGATGCACACCAATTAAACTAGGAATTAAAAGGAAATAGAAGATAATAAAAGGGAAGGTCAAAAGCAAAAAGGGAGATAACCAACCTAAAAGTTTTCAACTAAAAAGAAAAAAAGGGTGTATCAGGGACCAGACAAGTTAAATTCATCTGCTGCAGGATGTTCATTAAGATCATTTTAAAGTAGAAACCTTCAGACTGAAAGCAAAACTTGATAATACTAAATAAAATCCTGCCGATTTAAATCAAAGAAAAACAGGAGATAGCTAAACAGAAATCCCCACAAACATACAATAAATTGAAAGATAATTAAAATAAAAACTGAGAGAAGGAAGAATATTATAAAGTGAAATTAAAACATTCTCCAGTTGAAACAAAATTGAAGGAAAGCAGCATAAAAGGACTTTGATAACTAAAACAAAAGAAGGAACCCTAAGGAAAACAGTTTCACTCAGTATAATGAAATCAAAATGTGCACACAAATTGTTGCATAATAAAAGACAGAGAGATAGACACAGAGAGAGAGAGAGAGAATAAGTAACTGAAATGAAAATAACAGTGATACTCTAATGCAGATGGGTCATTCCGAACACACTAATACAAATTCTTCACCTCAAAATCAGTTAAAGACCAATGCAAAACAGAAGTGACAAAAACAGTAGCCCTGGCAGCAGTGCCATGGCTCATCTGCCATCATCTGGCCAGTCACCAGGACACTCCATGCTAGTAGTACACAAATGTGCAGTTACCTCCCTGCCATCACGGCAAAATCTGGAATTTGTTCCAGTAATAGCTGAGTGACCCTTGTAGACACAAGGTCAACTCCCTTAAGGACAAGTTTCTGCACTCTTTAAGACTTAAATCGTTTGACATTTCAATCCTAAACCAGAATTTCCACTGGTTGTAGTATTTTGTTTCTTTGCTTACCACAAACAATGGGTCTGAAGAAAAATATTAATTAACCTTAAAAGTTTACTTTCAGTCTTCACTTTATCTTGCCACTCTTTCTCTATACTGCATACACACAGCTCTGAGCAACTGAGCTTGGTTTCTGTGATTTTTTGTGATCATACACCACAAATTCATTTTCATATGTTACATATTACTGCATATTAACACCATAGTGTTAAAAAGTCCTTTCCCCACCTCCATCTCTGTAGATGGAACTACTAAGAAGAATATATATAGGAACTGTTCTAAAATCACAAGCCTTTTTTAAAAAAAGTGTTCAATATTGTAAACTTGGGCCACATTCAAGCAATTTTACTCTTGTCTTTGGGGGAATGGAACAAAACAAAACAGTTTTGAGCTATGAGGGTGTGAGTTAAATGCCATTTTCACTTACTAAAGTAAGTTAATAGCAAAAGACAGTAGATTGATTTTATTTGGGGACCTTAAAATAGAAGAAGATATCTTTATAAAAATACATGCTTTAGCACAACTTTTGAGCAACACTGTAGAGACTGAATACAGAAAGTCCAATTAGGCGACACCTGTGTTCCTTTCTGTCATCAGGCACCAAAAACTCTGTAATTATACACAAATGGGAGTTACATGTAAAAGCAATTAGTCTCCTTCATGGAGTAAATGGTTGAAATACAAACACAGCAGTCCAAAATAATGCAAGACTGCAATAGGTGTTGAGCCATATGAAACAGATAATCCCCTCCTGGTGCCTGAATGTAAACTAACAGGATGGGACCTTACTTGTAAGGGGAGCAAGAGAGTGAAAAGAACTGGGAGAAAAACAGTGTGTAAGACTGCACAGAAAATCAGGACAGACAGACTGTATAAAGAAACCTCAAAAAAAACAAAACAAAACAAAAAAAAACACCGAACAAAAAAACTGAGAAATTTGCTGGACACAGTGATGTCTAGAAAGACCTGAATTGAGAGCAAAGAAACTGTCTCTTGTTGCTTTTTTTCCTGCAGTGTTTCATGAAAAAGGAACTGTCTGGTCTAACTTATGAACAAAACTAAATCTGACATCCATATATCTCAACTTCTCTTTCTGACAAAAATAATCCAAAAAACCTTCCCCAAAATGAATGAATAGCTCCATGTCTGAAAAGTTGCAACACCAGTGTTACAGGAAGGACTGAAAGAGAGAAATCATTAGCTTCTGTTCCTCTTTAGTCAAGCTGAAAGAAATACTTGAAAAACAGCTGAGAACTTTGCAAGAACTAATGTGGCACCCAACTGTTTCTGGGAAGTGCTACAGAATGGCTTGCAGGTAAAAAGGAAATCTTTGTTAGGGCAGTAAGTACTTACAAAGCATTAAGCAGAACTAGAAGCTCTAGTGCAACACCTTCTGTTCAGTATAGCTGAAGAAATTCAATGATACCATGAAGTAAAAAAGTCAACCTTGAAAAACACTAACAGAGAGAAGATGCAAAAAGGACAGACAAAGCTGAAAAGTCATTCCAAAAAGAAAATCAAAATTGAAGTTCATCACCTGCATCAGGCTTGCTGGAAAATGTTAACAATTGTTTCTTATCCAGTTTTCTCTGCAATAATCTAAAAGAACAGATTTTCCTGAACTTAGATCACGCAAATCGTGAATAATGAATAATGATCTGAATAAGCCTTTAACATCTGGTATGAAGCCAGTGACCCAGCTCACTGCTGGAAGAGATGGTTAAGGAACAATTCAATCAGCAGTGACAATGGAAGAGTTGTGTTGTGGGTCAAATATCAGTAAAGCTATCTAGAATAAATTAGCAATTGAATAACATAGAAATAGCTAAAAGATGATGAGAAGAAGCCAAAGACATTTAGAGGCTGTAAAATTGGTCACAGATCTCCAAGTGTCTTTCATGTTGGCATGCCATCAGACTGAACAATTGCTAGTGAGAAACACTGCTAGATCTAAAAGTAAAAACTCGATGAGAAACAGCCATGAAATCTCAGCAGAATGGATTTGGTTTTCATTTACTGTGGTATGCCATTAGATATACTGTATAAAGGTCAAGAGCAAACTCACCTTGTGGCTATGTGTTAAACGACCTTTTAGATGGGATGTTGCCATGAAAAAGGTTGCCATTTTTGACTAAATATGTTGTTTTCTGCTGTTTTTTTCCGAGTGTATCCACAGAAATGGCATATTCTCATAAATCATTAGGATTATGTCAAATTACTTCACTCTGGCATTTATTTTCCCCCTGCAATGGGAACTGTCTGCAAGTGCTCAAACCCTGGCTAGCCAGCTGGGTCAAAAGCGGAAACAGTATCTTGCTAAAATATGTTGATCTTGGCAGTGATCTATTCAACACATCACCACAACAATAGATTTAAATAGAGACGTAAAAAGCAGGCTTGCTAGTGCCAAAACAACTGGGAAAATAAAGCCCATTTCATATTCTCAATATGGCAAGTAATAAAAAATATCTGTTAACAATCAAATCAAGATGACAAAGCAATGTCAAAATGGCTTGCGATAGAGCCAAAAAAGATCAGAACAGATAGAGAGAGACAATATGCACTGAACTGCGAAGCCCACTTTGCGTCATCACAGGAAGAGATATAAAAGGCAGCACGATGTGCCTTATTGCTGTCATCTACTAAAAGAGTTGAGAATATAGTTAAAATATCAAATAAAGATGGATAGATGATATAAGGGATTACAGTTCTGTAAAAGATGTGTGTTTCTTTGTTCAGAGTTCTTTAGTCTGAACACTTTCTTCTTCACCTGTTTTTAGTCAGAGTTGCTTGTACATAACTACATGGCACCTAACACAACACAGACTCCCTAAACACTAGTCATTATAATAACATATTACTCTGGTGAGTGGAAGAACATAAACAGGCACAGTCCACAATTAAGGTGCCTTAAAATCTTCCAAAAGCGTGGGCAATTCAAGGATGACAGGCAACTAAATGGTAGCAATATCTTTTAACACTTTCTTAAAAAAAAAAAAAGTAACCCCTTGGATAACATTTTCAGTGCACCTTCTTCCACAACTGAGAAGTAGAAATCACTATTTTTAAAAAATATATATTTAGAATGTAATGCTTCTGAATCTTTACAACTCACCAGTCAAGTCTAGTACACACTGTAATGCCACTAGGATGACTAGACCTCTACTCAGCATTTTAATGAATTTTGTTCTAATCTACAGCATCAAACAGACATAAGAAGTGGTTCTGTACCTGGGCATGCAGGTTCATCAAATTATCCTAATATTAATCCATGTTAAACAATATCAGACTATATAAGTTTCCCCAGCTGAATGTTAACCCTGGTTCCCAAACTGCTGAGAGTATAAAAAAACTTTCAGATGGGAGAAAGCTGCCAGTTGTTACAGTTTTGTTTTCTTTTAGGATGGAAACAGCAAGACACAAGCACCTGCATAGTTTAATTTGGGAAGAAGTACTTCAATAACGAAAATACTATCACAGAATCGTTATGGCTGGAAGAGACCTTCAAGATCATCCAGTCCTACTGTCTACACAGCACCACCATAATAACCCCTAAACCACTAAACCACATCCCTCAGTGCCTCATGAAGGTGCTTCTTGAACACTTCCGGGGACAGCAACTTCACCACCTCCCTAGTCAACTTGTTCTTATGTTTGATTTTCCCACCAAAAAGCACAATGTAAAGTTATTTTTTTCAGTTCAGAGGTGTATTTTTTCAGTTACATTGTGTCTTTTGAGAGAAAAAATAAGCAGATTCATGTAAGTTTTGCAGAAAAACAACACACCTTCTCTTAAACACGGGAAATGGGAGTTAGCAGGGCTTCAGGACTGACTGTGTTACCACATGGTGAAAGAGAATACACAACAAAGCAATATGGCATGCAAGAAACTGCAGTCTTCAGATTTTCCTTAATCAATCAGGCAATAGCTTACATAGTTTCTAATTATTTGTGACTGTACAAGGATATGGAGTTAATACAAGGCCTGTGAAGTCTCAACACACTGTGTCATTAGTGTTATTAGTGAAAAAGGTGGGAATAATGGGTACCTCCTTCGTCAGATGGCTTTGTTATCTCACTGCAGTATGAAAAGGTAGGGTTTGTGTCAGAGCCATCTGATTTATAATCTCCCAAACTGGTAGAATGTAAATACTGCTTACTGTAACGGCTTGCTCTTTCTACAGAGGTAGAAAGAAAGAATATCACAGTAAATAAATGACAAAAGTGCAAAGACAAGAAACAACAAAACCCCTAACACTGCTAACATTGATACTCATACACTACTGGCATTAAAATTAGAGAAAAATTAAATGTTCACAATTTTGTATCCATTTTGAACATCATTAGGTCAAAAGGTTGCTTCAAAAATCAGATACAACTAAGTTTGTTCTCTGCTTTAAAAGAATAGCAGAAATGGAAGGTAGGATTGAGATACTGGGAAAAAAAGGGATGAAGATGAAGCATATGAAAATTTCCAGTGGAAAAATCAAAATGTTCCTTTATCCCAGCATGGAAAGAAGTGCTGTGTGATATTCAAAAGAATATTTCAAGTTCCACTATTAGTAGCAAAGAAAATATATGCATGAAATTGAACATTCAAAATTAACATTTCTAGGGGGAAAAGAAAATCCAAAAAATTCTAGAGCCAAAACATTGCTGCCTATTATTATATTAACTTCTGTCCTTTTCCACCTACCCTTAAATTAGGAACACTTTGGAGTTGCAAACAATACCACAAGGCATAATATCATGTGCCACCTAAGCAAAATGCACATAGAAAAGAAATCAATTTCATAAATAGGCCACCTTCTGTATCTCTGAAATTTTAGTAAGGTCCAACTATTTGAAAGTCCTACTTATAGTGAGGGCAAAGTAGGTCAATGCTTTTTAAGTGGCTACTTATAAGTGGTATGAATAATTGTTTAGGATAAGATTTCTTTCAGTATGTCTCATCTGCATATGTGATTACAGCTGAAATTCCTATAAAACACTGCTTTTAAAATCCATAATAGGTTTATATATATATGTGTGTGTGTGTGTGTGTGTGTGAGAAAACATACTTATAAAACATATGGCTGGCACATTGACCTGAAAATTTACTGTATCAACTTAGTTTCATAAAAATAAAAAGCTGATCTGGGAAAAGTCAGGATAAAAGCAATACCAGAAAGCATATGCAGACTCCTAGACTGAATATTGTCTTCCAAAGGATCAATGTCGAAGATGGAGCCAGGATCTGTGCGCCAAACTTTAAGATCTTTTCCCAAAGCACAGAAATTATAAGACAGACAAACAACAAAGGAAGTAAAAGCATGAAAGGAATGAGTTATAACAATCAGCAACCTATTTCCTTCATCTAGAAATTAACTAAATGATCTAGGCATTTCCAGAAAGGACTGGAAAGCATTTATTTCCTGCTTAAAAGAACTTAGTGCATTCATTTTAAGTGTTGACATGATTTCAAGGAGATTTTTTTTCTCCAAATTTTTTATTTCCTTTTCTAAATATGACCATAGTATTTCCTTAAGTCTAGATAAATGGAAGCAAGTTAAATATCACACACCAGAGCTCTTTTCCACTAGCAGAACCACAACCGTTAGAGCTACAAGATTATTTCCTCACTCCAGCAACAGCATCCTTACTCAGTGGAGATGCTGCAGTACATATCCCTATATCTGACAGTTGGCAGAGGCACTACAGGCCCTCCTTTGCATACAGTAGAGATTAAGTTATCCTGATAAGCAGAATTAGGGGCATAGTTCATCTGATCCAAAATAAATTGCTACAAGTTGCTCAATTCATATAAACTCAAAAGTATCCATCTTTCTTAATTAATGCAAAAAAATGGACTACAGTGAGAAATTCAGCTATAGAAATCTACATTGTAGACTACTACAGTTGCGTAAAATGAAGCTCACTCTTGATCTTAACTAGTAATTCGCTTTGTCTTCCAAATATCTGTTTCCCGGTACACAGACTTACTGTTGATCCACTACTCCACCACTGAAAGGCATTTTTGGAATTCAGTGTATGGATTCAACAACAGTAGTAATCATAAGATCTCCAGCTTTAATTCATACAAGTAATTAATTGAATTCACATGTCTGAACTGGATATTGAAAGAAAAAAGGAGTCCATAAGAAATAATTAATTTCATACCCGAGTTTAAGTTATAATCACAGCAATGAAAGTGAATACAGATTAAACCATGTTTTTAATAAAATTTTAACAAATAATTAGTGTACAAGAGGAGGCTTATTCAATGCAGAAGCAGCTACAGTGTGAATTCTTGATCTACTCATATCAATCTAATATATACAATTCATATCTGCTATGTCTAAAAATATAATAATAATTTAATCTCTCCAAACCAGTTTAAAATAAAACCTTGATGTAAACTACAATTAGCTAAAGAACAAATCTACCAGATCACACATTTTTATTAGTGGTTTGCTTCTTGGGCAGACCCGTCTGCAAGATTTACTCAATGCATTGGAAGTAGGTAAAATAACTGTCTTCCCAACTTGGTCTTTTTGCTAGTTTGAGTGGTACCAACCTAAATAATGGGTTGGCAGGTAAAGTAGGACTGTGGGGACCCCTAAATATGTCCTGTTTCAAATGATTAATAGCCTAGAGGCAATGCAAAGAACAGACAGACCTAATAAAATAAATCCCATGGCTTTAGAATACATTAAATGTATATACACTATATGTTATCTACTGCAACTCCCATAGGTTGACAGTTGGGCTAACTCCCTCTTGACAAGATGAATAAAAGCCAACACAAAATCTTTTGATAAACTATGTGTTAATCCTAACAAAGATAAATTATTCAACTAGATAAAGCACTGACAGGCATGAAAGGGGTGGGGGAACTGATGAATGCCCAACTTTTCTTGTTTGATCATGCCTTATTAAGTAAAAACATAATAAACCACGTAGAAAAGGATTTTGGTTTACTGGTGGATGAAAAGCGGGACAGAAGTCAGCAACATGCACTCACAGCCTAGAAGGCCAACCCTATCCTGGGCTGCACAAAACAAGCACGACCAGCAGGTCAAGAGAGGTGATTCTGCCTCTCTACTCCACTCTGGTGAGATCCCACATGGAGTACACTGCATCCAGCTCTGGAGATCTCAGCACAGGAAAGACATTGACCTGTTGGAGCAGGTGCAGAGGAAGGCCACAAAATTGACAGAGGGATAGAACACCTCTCCTATAAAGACAGGCTGAGAGAGCTGGAGTTTTTCAGTGTGGAGAAAAGAAGGCTCTGGGGGGACCTTATTGCAGCATTTCAGTACTTAAAGGGGGCCTATAAGAAAGATAGGGACAAACTTTTTAAGCAGGACCTGACGTGATAAGACAAGGGGTAATGGTTTTAAACTGGAAAAGGGTAGATTTAGATTGGCTATTAGGAAGAAATTGCTTACAATGAGGATGGTGAAACACTGGAACAGGTTGCCCAGAGAGGTGGTAGATGCCCTATCCCTAGAAACATTGGAGGTCAGGTTGGACAGGGCTCTAAGCAACCCGATGTCGCTAAAGATGTCCCTGCTTATTACAGCAGTGTTGGACTAGATGACCTTTAAAGGTCTTTTCCAATTCAGACTATTCTATGATTCTAATTACGGCTTCATACAGCAGCATCAGTGCAACAGCCATTGATTTGTATTGATTTTATCCATCTCTGTAATTTGAAATAACATATATAGAATCAGAATCTTGGCAATTAATAGCAACAATCAATTTTAACTTCCTGGTAACTTTGGTCAATTTAAAATATCTTTATACTTACATGAGAATCATGGAGTCTCTTTAGTCACAGATCCAAAGCTCAGATAGATTAATTTATCTTGATGGATTTAAAATGGCTTTATAATAGTTGAAACTACTGCCTATTTTCCAAAGCATTAATCTTAGCAATCGGGCATTTGAAAAAGTTGTTAAAGCTTCACCAATAATACTTCAAAAACCAACCAGATGGACTCTAACACAGAGGTACTTTTCCTAACTGGCTGAACTGAATTATCAGCTAGAAAAAAACTCAAGACAGTCATAGTTCTTTTTTTTCGGTATCAGACTTTTTTTCTGTCTGCCAAGGACATTCCATGAACAGGAAGCTCACTGCTTCTTTTTAAACAAGCAGATATTATAATTTCAGCATTAGCTGAAATATCACTGGATATTAGGTTCACAGGTTTGTCATGGCCTAATTCCTTTAAATAGTTGCACTAATTTTGCTGTCATAGGGAGTTAGGAATTCCTTTGTGTTTTGATACTGGAGTGTTTTAAGGTGATAAACAGTACTAATATTTCAGCTACTCACAGGTAGCTATCAGGTTACCATTTCCTTTGCCATAGCAGACTTGCTAACTTCCAAGAGATTTCAAATAACCATTTTGATTTTGAAATAGTGTTTATTATGAATACCCCAAATCACATTTTAATGCAATACTCTATCTGCACATACAAAACTAATCTGGATTCTAGCCTCTGAATACCTGGTCTTATCTTAGACCATTATTTAGAACATCACTTCTGGACATTGGTGTTTGGCTTACCAGAGACCTAGTGAGTTACTGATGAATTACAGCTTGAGATATTTTGAAAGCTGTGTGAAATTCTAAAACAAGAGGTAAGTGGAGCATGTGCATCTCTGGAGAAATTGCTGACTGACAGAAGGGGGAACCTCAAACTTGTCAGCCACATTTAAACAATGAAATTTTGGAGAATCAGAGCTTTAATCATCTCTTTTCTGTGCAAAAAGAAGACTATTACAGATATTTTGGCCTTTCTCAAAGAGTCAAAATTCAAACAAAGTAATAGCAATGACTATTCATATTTGAAAAAAAAATTACAGAGCAAATGACAATGTATCGTCCGTTCATTCCTGTTATTACTTCACAAGAAGATGGCATCGAACCAGTGGTTCAACATGAGTTTCATACTGAGAAAAGAGTGAAAATGAAATCTGGGGGTACTTTTTCTTGGTTATAGTGGAGAACACAAGCCAACGTTTCCATCTTCCCCACAGTGTTTTCAAAAGCAACGGTATTTAACGACTTACCAACAATTATTCCAGGTCTTCTATCCATTTCAACAATATGTGGATGCACACCTTTATATGCTGCATCACTCACAATCTGGGTGTTTTTCCGCACTCGCTCTGTTACAGGATCATCTACCACAGGGGTGAAGCCTCTGCCCTTTGTCTTCTCAAAATCTTCATGGTATTTTACCTAGGAAACAAGAAGAATTACATTTTTTCCCAAGCTGCAAATGATGGCAAATAGTTAATTCTATGCAAGAATGCATATGTGTTTTATGGGGCACTTATATTCTTTGGGTTTTGCACATGAGATAGGTTGGATGGATGGCCAAGTCTTTTTCATTTCCCTAACCTGATTTCCTGATATTTTATTATCATTTTTGCATTTATTTTCCATTGTCACTGAATTAGGCATTAATTCAAGCAGCAAAACATCATCCTACACAGGATAGGAAAAGCTCTCAGGAGGTCATCTGGTCCATTCCCTTCTTCTCTTAAGATAGGATAGCTCTCTACCAATGTAGACAACTACATCTGTCAGCAATGTTCCAGAAGTAATGGTTCTACAGAACACCAGTATTATTCACTGAGAATTTTGATTATATGCACAGTTTCATACAAAAGGTATTCTTGCTCCTTTGTTTTATCATATGCCAGCTGACTTTAAACATAGGTTTCTAGAAAGAATTTCAGTTTTTCTAAGCAGCCTGCTTTCAAAAAAAGAATTAAAAAAACCAAAACAAGGACATTAGGGTAGAAAGTGTTACATAAGCAAGTGTTGGAACAAAACCAGTATTAGTAAGAGTTATAAAGTAGTATCCTTGATTATGCATATTTATTTTTTTAATACTCTTAATCATCAAAGAATTAAATTGACAAACATTCTCACACAAGCAAATGCACACGAAACAACTCATTCCAAGAACAAAAGTCACGCAGAAACCAGGAACGTGCACAGGCACAAGGTGAAGTGTGTCACCTGATCCAGTCAAACTGTGATGCTCAAATGAGGTGTGTACGTTTTTAAAGGAAAAAAAAACCCACAAACAAAAGGACATTTAACTGTTAGAAAACTGTTTATTAGTATTTTGAAAATGCTCATTACAGTCATATGCAGTTAGCAAACATTCCCTCAACAGGCATAAGAAGAAAATATTCCTTCCATACTTGAGTAAAGAGTTTCATTAGTTACCTATATTAATGGAGGGCAAAATCCAGTGGAAGTCAAGTGCCATTCCTTAGTACACCCTACTTATAGGAAGAAAGGACCCTACCATTGAGATGTTGTTTTGTGTTTCTTTGACATGCCTTAGCTCAGGTGTGTCTAGAAGCACGCTACGTCTACCTTTCATCTGCCTCTGATCACTGCTGTATTTGACCTGCAAAACAGCAACAATAGCACACATGAAGTTTTTGTTTACAGCAGAAAGGATGGTAAGCACGACACCATGCATCAGTATCTTTTCCAAACCAAAATGCCCAACATTTTTCTTATTTCTTTCTTTAAACTCATTTTCTAGTGACTTATTGCAGCAGGAGGACACAGATGAGATAGTATATTGGTAAGGCCAAAGGGCACATTTATTCCATCAATCACTTACTCAAAAAAACAGTATTTACCCAAAAGCTGAAACTCTTGAATGTTTAAATGTAATAAGTGAAATAATTCATTTATCAACTGAAAAATAAGATAAATAATAAAAAACCACCACTGTGACTTGGACACCTTTAAAGCATATTTGTATGGCTGATGACAAGCTACCTTCTTATTTGCCAGACAGACCTAGACTCTGTCCTCAGTATGCTTCCAGGTTGAGATTAGTATGCGAACCCCTGGGTCCCCAGGCAACTCAACTCTTACAGATTAGCCCTATGGCAGTCATCTTACTCCTGATTGGTAGCTAGGCCTTGTTAGCAGCACAAAAGTAACATGTCTGGGACAAATCTGAATATGCTGTTTTGAAGGAGAACATTTGGGGTCTGTGTTTTGTGCATCGGTAAGTACAGAACCTCCAATGTCACATTTCTTTTAATTAGTTTCTTTTGTGGCATTTTACAGACTTGTAAAGTCTGCAAGGTTAATTGCAAGGTTAATTATCTGTTTAAAAAAAAAAGGCAAAAAATCCCCACTCTCAAAATTCTAAAACAGTAAAAGTAGTTGGTCCTACTTGTGAGTACTCTTACAATTTCTCTGGCTGGTTGAATTCTTCCACTAATGACTCTTAACTCCTGCACTGCATTGTAACACTGAGTGTTAGTAAGTATCTTAGATTTACCTACACATTCACAGTCAAAGTATTACCTCTCAAATCAGTTTTATCACCATAAATTTTGAGAAACAAAGTGAAGGAGTCACTTGGGAAAAAAGTTTAATTTGCAGAAATAAAAAAATTATTTAAAGTTTGGAGCTGTTGGGAAGTTTCCCTCTTATTTTTAACTATGCACCTCAAAACTAATTGACTTTGGTAAATATACATAAGCATTTCAAGAACATACTTAAGACATATGTAGTTACGAGGTTAAATTCTGTTCCTTTGTCCTCAGACAAATCTTCTGATAAATCCAACCTACTTTACTTTTCCTCCCTACACTCAGTTCTGAAGTGTTCACTACTACTATTAATTCTTCTGCCACCTTGAGACAGTGGCTCACCATGAAATCTGTTCTATTTACCATCTGCAGGGGCTTTGTCACTGATGTTTCAGTGTTGAGTACACAGACTGTAATGTAACTAGTATGCTCCTTTACTTCACCATACTGTTTTGACTTTTTCCTTAGTTATTAGAATGGTCTGCTGCTTCTTACACCACTGTAATGGTGATTTATTTAAAAAAAAAAAACAGGTAAGTATTATCATAAAAGCCAAGAAAAATACAGCATTTTACTTGTTAGTGTTTAGTAATAGGATTTATTTAGGACTCCTCATCTCTAACATAGGTGGCATGTAACAGAGTGAAATGGAAGACTACATGCTTCCATGCTTTGAATCATAAAAACATGAAATTTGCACTAAAGTTAGATTCTCATTTCCTTTGTTCTTTACTGTCATTTACTCCTGCAATCCCACAACTAAAAACTGGTTACAAGAGACAAAGATTCTTGAAAGAACGAGTGACCTGTACTGACTCTCTCCTTGAAAAATACTGATGCCAACACAACCACCTAATTTTTTTGCAAAAATGATCAGGCAGGTCTGAATATGTTTGTCGCCCATATGTGCAGTGCATGTACTCAAAGGATAAAAAAAAAAAATCCATTAAGTGGATGATGCAGTCGGATTCATTTGACACTTCAAATCTAAACGGAAAAGCATACCCTGGTCATATTCCTACAATGACTGAAAACCTAAATGACAAAGATTCAAACAACTTGCCGAGCTGATATTGTCTTGATTCTTCTTGACTCTCTCTATCTCAGGAGTGACACTCACAGCAGTAGCTTTGCCAGGCTGCTCTCTGTAGTGAACCTATTATTTAACAGAATAAAATGGTACATACTATATTTCATCAGCTAAAGCAATATCACATTGTATTACATTAAAATGTATGATATAAAAGGTCATCCAGGAAACAACTGAAAAGCTAAAATGCATTTGAAGTTTGCTAAAGCTTACAAAACTTGATTTTTGAAGCACAACCTTGAATTCTTTCTGTATAGTCTTCTTATTAATGCATTTGTGTGGATATATACACACATATGTACACAACATCTTGACATTTACCACACTGGTCTTTGGCAGCATAGACAAATAACCTATATTTGGAATGGGGTAAGCCACAAATAATGCAGTAAAGTCAAGCAGAGCAAATGAAAAAAAATTATTTCAGCAATGCCCACTGTAACTGTATATTTGTCCAGACAGAGATTTCATAAGGATACCATCCGTGGTGTAACTTCTATACTCTATATATAAAAAGGTGATTAAACACTGAGGGTGCAATACATCAGACAATTGCCAATTGATTCCAACTGCCTAAATTTCACCACGTGTTTATTTAAATGCACTGTAGGTATATCCCCTCTATCACTTTTTATCAAAATACACTTGTAGCAATGATGCACTAACCAAATGCACACTCAAGGCACGATCGGTATTTAAAGAGGAAAAAGGATAGGATGTTTCATTGACAGACCAATCAGTGTAAGGTTAGCCCTGGCCCCAAATACACAATTTATGCCAATCCATATAGTTCTTTGTAAAAATCAATGATGCCACACAAACTTTTTTTCTATTTTTTTTTAAATAAGCTCTTGGGTTTGTGTGATAAAGATAACTGTGCTGATACTTTATGCTCATAATTCTGCATAGCACTGTGACATTAACATACATATTGTTCAAGCCATTGTCTTCCCACATAACACAGTTTTGCTCTGTCTACATCAACAAATTCCAATTGAAAAATTAACATCTTTTAAAAATGATGGTAAGGTATCAAATGGATAAAAACTGCAAACTGACATTCATAAAAGTAAAATGATTATTCAAGACTTCATGTTTCTAGAAATGTGTGGAGTTAAATAATCTTCACCCAAAACTATTCCAGTGACCTGAAGGAGAATTTAGTCTTTTCAATGAAATTTGCACAACACAAAAATTGGTGGAAGTAGAACAACTACACAGACTGGCTTGAATCACTTGGGAAAACCGGTTTGTTTAAACAGTGTGCATTTTAGAAGAGCTGGATATATCAGCATAAATTCAGAAATAAATACCATACACTTAAGTTAGAGGGACAGTATTCTTTAAAATTGTAGCTCCAAATTAATTTGGGGAACATGGCAGAAAACACCGCAGGGAAACACTGTAGCTATTTGTAGCCCCATGAAATAGGGCAGCTGATGGCAGTTCCCAGTGAGAACGGCTGGTCTCTCAGAGAGGCATTAATAAGGTACAACGTCAGCAATGCAGTGCTCCAAAATCCCTTACCTTCTTCCCTGTGCTCCTGCAAACAGTATGACTTTCTAATGGTTATGGCAGCCATTAAATACTAAACTCTGATAGGAAGATTAACAAGGAACCAGAAAGACAGGTAAGAAAGCTGGAGTTTGAATAAAACTGTAGCCAATTTTTCACAACGCCAAGAAGAAAAAAAGGATATTCTGTTAAAAAATAAAAAATTTGTCAAGACTTGCTGCAAATATCTAAGACAGAGAGTAACATTTCAAAACACTGCAGCCATTTCTTTAATTGAATATATGATGCTTTACATGCCGTTTCCCAAACCAAGCAACAGTCTTTCACAACTGCTTCCTAAAAGAGGGTCTTCAAGTAATTCCATTACTGAGCCTGCACTTAACTAAAGAAAAGACACATATTCTGCAGACAGAACTTTGTACTCATTCTCTGCACCCAAAAATTATACAAAGGATTAAATGAGAGCAACTTCCCATGCTGACATTCTCTTGATTCCTCTTGACTCTTTCAATCTCAGGGGTGACACTCACGGGTGTAGCTTTGCAGAGCTGCTCTTTGTACTGAACCTAGCAGACACGGCAGAAGATTACACAGAGACTTCTGAGTAACAGAAATACAAGTGTCTTAGACATCATTAAAGAGCACACTGCACTTGGATGGAAAACACCATTCCTTATTAAACACCCACATCTTTCCACACAACACTTAGTACTCACCCTCTTGCAGTTCTATTTCAGACACAGATAATTGATACTTGATTAGGAATACCTCACTCTCATTGATGTTAATCAAAGTGCAAGGCTAAGGAGTTATCATTTACCATTAATTGATTAGTCTTTGTGGACAAATAGGAACTACCACAGACACCACAGATATATTCACTGATGCACAAACGTATTTAATAGAGCAGAGAGAAGCGTGCAAGCAATGAAAATGGGGCACACATTGCTAATATTCTTCTGGTTTTCCTTAACTCTCCTTAGTTCAGGTGGATCAGATATAGTTGTTAAATGTTGAACTTCTTCCTTGTATTTAATCTGCAAAATAAAATTTAAAAATATTAGCAATTTTAAGAAGATACAGACAAGCACTAATACACAACAAACATTTTGTAGTCTGTCAGCTAGACCACACCTGTCAACACTATTACCTGAAAAAGGAACAGTTATATTTAATTTCTGAAACCCGCTGCTAGGGTCTCCAATGCATCTTGTGTACTACGATGCAACAGAGAGCACATGTAACAAGACTAGTATCCTAAAACTCTTACAGCAGCAATATATGTCACATGGGATTGTGGTTATACAGTTGGACTCTATGATCTTCAAGGTCTTTTCCAACCTAAATGATTCTATGATAATTGAGATGTTGCATATACTACTTGGAGGTCTGCACCACCCTGACAATGACTTGGTCTTGCAATTATCTTGCTACAGAGTCTACCAGTCCATTTCAGGAACCAAATATTACACAGAAATGTTCTTAAAAGGGTGTAAGACTTCAAAGTCTCATTCAAGTTCTCTAAAAACAAACAGAGCCACATCAGGGAGAATGCAGATTTTTGGATGAATGATGCCTTTGAAGATGCTGTCAGATACTTACTGTTACTTTTGCACATTTAATTTCTTATAAACAGCAGTATGTTTGGATATGGTAGACTCCATAATTTGAAAGATGCACAGAAGTAGAATTTCTTCAGTTATATACCATATGTACCAAAACTGGAATTCAAATTACTGAGAAAGAATTATAAGGTTAAATGGATGTGGTACTAAAAAGAAAAGCATCGTATTTTCTGGTTTTCCATATGCTATTCAAAAGGGTCATCTTGGACAGATCTGTGCATTGTCTTTTTCTTACTGTCTGTTACTAAATATCTGTCCAGTATCCAGCACATCCAGCTTCAAATCTTTTATGCCACTGTAAAATAAACAATACTTGTAGATGATGCCATCCTTTACAGTTATATGGCATGCTTTCTTTTTCTTTACAATGGTAATAAAACAGCAAAATTCACAAAAACATTCAAAATTGTA
Source organism: Aegotheles bennettii (assembly GCA_013398125.1). Taxonomy (NCBI): domain Eukaryota; kingdom Metazoa; phylum Chordata; class Aves; order Caprimulgiformes; family Aegothelidae; genus Aegotheles; species Aegotheles bennettii. The sequence continues at coordinate 46,270 of VZRW01004219.1, read as the reverse complement.
TGTGCAGTGATACATAATAGTTGGAAACATTTTTCATTAGCAAGACTCCAGGAAGGAAAAGTACTTTTAAAAATAAGGGAACAGCATAATGAATCAATTTGTGCAGTTTAATATTAATGTGGCATACAGAACTTCTGTTAAATGCATTTTAAGGCTGCAAATTCAAGGGCTCAAAAATCAGAAAATGACACAATTAGCTTAAAAGTAACCTTATTTCTGCCCCTTGTACAAAGCTGCTATATACGGCTTTTAATATATTTTATATTCATTTTTTTCCTCTTCAAGTGCTTTATCTATTACCAAAAGCTGTTTTTCACCAGAGAATTCTAGAGAATTCTGCCTCATTCACTACACATAATCAATGACTCTTACTTAGTCAGTAGTTTGCACATGAATCATGACTGATTTTTTTTTTTTTTCTCCTTTAACTGCTCTAAGGTCTTGCTTTGATGACAGAATTACTGATTTCTTCAGGAAGTTTTCTATGTCGCTCCTTGCTAAAGCATCTGAGTTTTTCACACATATTAATTCACTAATTTTGCTGTGAAAGGAGGAAAAAGGTAATTGTGACAAGGAAAAATACTATTTTTACTGGAGAGCACAGACAAGTAACAGCTAATGTGGTTACATAATTTAAAAAAAACATAGGATTATACAGCACCTGCATTCAAATGAGATTTCCCATTGATCTGTACATTGCAAAAGGGAAAACCAGGGAATATCCACCTCTGTAGCAAAGTATAAAACCATATACTTTGGCATTAGATCATCAGGTCTAGACACAGGGACTTGAATTTAGGTTCTTGCTTTTGCGTATTGACTTAGTGACCTTAATAATACCCCCTAAAGGTACCTTTTGGCAGGCAATTTCATATGATTCAAAAAACTATAAACATACATTCCTTTGTGTGCCTTCAGCGTCCTGTGGTTTGTTTAGATTGACTGCATAATTGTTCATAAGAACAATTGAAGATTGTTACCTCTGTGGACACCATCACTAAAGAAAGGAAAATTATTTGACGAAGGGTACCTCAGATACATGCTGACAGCGAGGAACTGATGAGTCTAAACAATCTTGGGTTCTGTTTCAGCTCTTCTGGAAGGAAGCACCCATGCACAGGAGCATATAACTCTGCCTGTCTTTTCCCACCTTTGGCGTCTCCACTTTATCCATGACACTTCCAGTGTCTCAGTAGATTTTCAGTTCCTCATCCCTGGAGTTTTTCCCAAATCCACTGTACAAATGTCACCTAGTAGATAATTTTCAACACTCTTTTCCAAGAGTGGAGAACGCCGAATTTTTTAACACAGACAAATCAACTTGTTTTTCTCTAAGCTTATACTTGAAAGATGATTTGGCTGAAATTTATAAATAAATAAATAAATAAAATCAGCATAAAGCACAGGCCAGGGATGGAAAATTCCAGTCCAGACAGTTTAGGACTGGCAGAAGTACTAAACCACTGGAAAAAGGATTTCTTAATAGAGACTATTAGGTAAGCTTAAGAATTGGCAGTGCTACTAGTCCTTAAAACGCTCCATTGCTTGAGTTTTAACCAGGCCCTAGCTTTGTGGTGTTGACTGACATATCACACAGTTTCCTCATGAATTTCACACAAACAAAAACACAATTACAATATTCCCCAAAAAAAGGTCTTCCCAGTGCTGTGCCCAGCCCTGCCAGCCCCTCAGTAATAAACAAGTTTTTTAAAAATCCTCTTAGTTATTTGTAGCTTCTCTATTCAATTCAATTACATTCCATGGGTCTGGTGTTTGCGTTTAAAGTTCTGTGAAGTCTTGACTCCAACTGCTTAGGAGACTGCTTATTTCAAACCAATCATCACAACAGGTGAGATGAGCTCAATCCACTTGGCTGCCACCACCTTGTTTTTTGGGATTTGAAAACAGATCATTCTGAGCTCTGTCTCCAATACAAGTCATCTGGAAGAATTTGATCACTTTCAGAATATGATGCAAGGGACATTTTTGCATGGTTTGGTTGTACAGTGAGTGTTACTTCAGTTTGGTGTTCTGAGTTGTTTTTTGCACTGCAGATGTGCTTCACATTCCATAGTTCCATTTAGCTCAGCAAATACTTTTAAAGCTGTCCTAAGTCCTTCCGGCAAAATTCAAAGATATGTGTAAAACACTTAAATCTAACTGAGTCAAAATTGGTGTAATTTACCCTTCCTTTGGTACTCCTGTAAAGTACACAATATAATTTCCCTCCTACTGACATGTAATTTAAAAGTTGCTTGCACATTGCCTTTAAATTTTGCATTCTACACTTTTAATAAGTATTATACAATATGAACTTAAGACTTAAGTAATCTCAAGTACACTACATGTAATAAAATATCTTTTAGATAATATTAACTCTACTCACTGATTAGCAAGGTAAAGGCCATGCTATTAACATATCTGTTAGAGTGGAGCTCTAACTCTACTAGAATGGAGCTCTATATCCAAAATCCAGTGGAGTAGTATTTGAATGAGATGTGTGATACAAAAATGTAGAATTTTCAGTAAACAACATGGAAAAAAAAATTGATTACTATTTACTCACATAAGAAAAATTAATGTTAAAAACACTTACCGAACTAATATTCTGTTGATTTTTCTTCACTCTTTCAATCTCTGGAGTCTCTTTTACAGCTGTGCCAGCTCCTACTTCCTTCTTATATAACACCTTCATTTCCCCAAAAGAAAAAATAATTGCGAGACTGTTAGAAATGCAAGTACAAGTTCCCTTAAAAGGGCTGGGCAACTTTCCAAGTTACAAATTGATCTGACTATAAATCTTGCTAAGAAAGAAAATATTTTAATTTTTAATAAACCAGACCAATTATCAATAACTATAATAACATTCTGTTTGTTTTCAACTGTAACACAGATAGTCTATTATTAACCTTTAGATGACCTCTATTTGTAATGGTAGTTTTAACTTTGGAAATAATATTAAAATTTAGATCATAATCTATAAATGTTTACAACTTTATGCTTGAGAAATCTCATTCATTTCAATGTAATTGAATGTGCATGTACATGCAAGATTTGAATTGGTTTTTTTAATTTTCAGACCTTAAAATACTCTGAGAATTGAACAGATACTATTATTTCTAATTTAACAAACTAGAAAATTGACATATTCATAACAAAATAACCAGAACAGCCAGAGTTGCAATTCAAGTCACGCAATTTTTTTATTTCTGGGTTCAAGCCAGAAAGCTGAGAACTGCATCTAAAAGCAAAGCTCACTTCTGAAAAGATACACATGCTGTTTATATAACTCTCTTCTCTATTTCAATTGTTTCAGTAAAGGATAAAACACAAAGCGCATCAGTAGAAACAATCATTCAAAGTTACTGAAAGACAGTAAATAACTGCTCTACAAACTCCAAATGTGGCAATAATTTATATAACCATGGAGCACCATTTCATGCTCCAAGACTCCTAAAGAAGTTTTATTTGAATTTCAGTATTTGGTGTCACAGTTGTTGCCATTCCAGTAAGCATTTCCAGGATGGTAGTGTAAAAACAAGTCTGATCCTGGAGTTTGTAAAATAAATCTTTACCATTCAATATTTCCGTCTTTCTTAAACCAAGATTTATTTAACTTTGTTTTTTCCTATCGATAAACCTTCAACAACAAAACATCATTCTTGATGCATTTCTCCTACTTCCTTGAAGTTCTCCGTAACCTACCAAATATTCCAGAGGACAGTGAATTATTTGTGTCCACAACTAATTTTTTAAATATTCATAAAACCTTTAACAATTTAGAGTTTTGTTTTACCACGTGAGAAGAGACAGTTTATGACTAAGAACTTGAAAATTCTTCTGCACCAACATGTCACTGCAAGGTAGAAAAATTTACACAGTAAACTGAACTGAAATACATTTTTCTCCTCTACCAAGGAGGGAGTGGTAAAAGAAGTCGGAGATGGGAATTTTTCTATGAAAAACATGACTGTGCACCAAATATCCTATTGTAAATCATCTGTCAAATGAGCTAGTGAGCTAAAAGCAGCACTGATCTTATCTGCAGCCACTTTTTGTGTCTCTTAAGGCAGGAAAATACTTGAGAAAAAAAAAATCAGAAAATAAGAAGCCTACTAGGGGTCATTATTTTTTTTAGATTGGGGCTGCTCCCAGCTAAAAATTAACTTAGTAAAAATTAACTTATTTTTATAATTGCACAGAAAGCTGAAAGACTAAAACACAGAGAAAGAAAAAAAATAATTCAATCACAGCTATGCTTTCCTACATCTGGAAGATCCAATTCAGAAACAGAAAAAGGATGATCACAAAATAAAGCAAACAAAACACCTCAAAGACAAAATATTTTTATTTCATATTATCTAGTACACTAACAAAGAGGATAACTGGCAGCCTTGGCACTGAAAGCCCAGGCTGGCCTACAGGGCTGCAAGGGGTTTGGATGCATTAGAGGCTTGTCCAGGCTTAATTAAGTACTGGAAGGTTATTATGTGCCCAGTATCTAGCTGTTATGGAGTCAGCACTGCCAGACCCACTGACCTATTTGAGGACTTCATCCAAGCTATCAAAAACTAGAGCAGGGAGGAAAGCAGATCAGTAGAGGCTAGCTTGGATCCCCTCTTTTACACAGAGTTTCAGCATGGCACGTTAGGATGCTAGTGACATGAGATATGGTGCTAATCACCATCACACCACACACCAGAGCACTTTTCTAAATGAAAAGATTACAAGTAACAAAACTGGGGCCCATGGGCCTGCCAACAGTGCCTGTTAGAAAGATGCAGCTTTCAGCTGCTCTCATCTGAAGGAATTAAAACATTGGGTAATGGCTGGAAGACGTTACAGGAGAGACCACTGCCTAAAGCAGCCTGAGATTTTCCTCCTCTCCTCTCCCCACAGGCTCTTACTGCCTCAGTGAAGCCACAGTGATATGGGATAGTTGCAGGTAAACACCTTAGGAAAACCAATTCACCTTTTACTCATGTGAGTTGTAGAACTGGGAATATCTCTAACCACAACAACAACATTTGTGTCAGATAATACTAAAATATTTAAGTAACACATTTGGCTTTATTAGTATCGCATAATCTGCCATAAAAAAAAACCAAACAAACAAACAAAAAAACCCCCGACTAAACTGATAGCCTTTGTTTCCAGAGGCTATATTTACTCCTGTTCTTCTCTCCTCTGTTATAGCACAAGCAGAGCTAGAATTATAACGAGCAGAATTAATGGGTCCAAAAAGGAAATGGAACTGAATGCATCACAAACTGGGAAACTTTAAAAATATAAGCTCATAATTTATATCTAGGGATAAACTGAAACTTAAATCTAGCATAAAATTTAAAAATATATCCAGTATAACATAAAATCATTATATACGTATTTATGAAATCTGTTCTGTTCTAATTCTATACCCGCATCTTGATGTTCTGTACATATGATAGGAAACAGATGAAAAATGTTATACACACTGTAACAAGCCTTAGATTTTTTTTGTCCTTTTAAATAAAGTACTTCCTGGGGCTTGATGGAAAAAGAAAAAAAATCTTCATTTAAAAATAACTGTGGTTTGGCAAGGTGATATAAGTGGTTTAGCAATTCAAAATAACAGTGTCACACCTAGAAAAACTGGGCATTTTTTTTTTAATGAAAGAAATGAGTGATACAGCTTTTGCCAGGAAAATTATGCAAATGGCTCAAAGGACATTTACTCATAAGTTCCCTATTTCATGCTGTGGCACAAGAGAGCCTATTTAAACTGAAAAATATCTGAAAACTTGCAAGCAACAAGAGAAGCACAATTACTCACTGAACTGATGTTTTTCTGAGTACTTTTTATCCTCTCCATCTCTGGAGTGTCTGGGACAGCAGAATAGTTACAGAGCATCTTCTCTGCTTCAACTTTGTACATTTTCTGAAAAATAATTTTAAAATGTCTATTCCCTGCATTCTTGGGCTCAGAATATCTGAAGTGCAACAAAAGATGCTTATTGTTGATGAGTCTCAACACCCCTGTACAGTATTTATTTCAACCTTTCTCCTCCATGATGTTGTTATCATTGTCTGTGTGGGACACCTGACACTGTGCCCTACACTGAAAATATATTCATATATATATATATTATACACACATATATATACATACATATGAAAATATAGTCTTATATATATTTTCCTTTCTCTGTCAGGACATATATATATTTCTCATTACATAATGTAAGAAGACCTGCAAGTAGATGCAAACAATTAAATTCAATTTACATGGGTTTACAAGCCTAAATACAAATAAGAATCAGGCAGTAAGATTTTTTTACTACATGTAAATTAATCTGAGTATGAAAGCCACTACAAAGCTAGAGAAGAAGTATTTTGAGCAATGCATGTCCAGCACACATTGTTACACAGAACTAAAACATTCAGTTTTTGAACTACACCTACCTGACTTGCTATTTCTGAAGCCCTTTTGACCCGCTGTATTTCAGGAGTATATGGGCCAACTTGCATCCCTTTTCCTATAATTTCAGTCTCCAGATCCTTTTTATATTCTTTCTGAAGAATAAAGAAATGAAGAAAATAAAAAACATAATTAATTCTACAGTTATTTGTACATGCTGTCTTCAAAGCTATTGAATAACACCCATCAGACTTCAATTCTTCAGTTTCTTTAATTTAATCTTTTCATTTTGCACTGCTTATTCCTTTTAGGCCAAGTAGGTCTTATGTTTTTAACAACTCATTGTGGTTTACTTTCAAAGTAATTTAAGAGATTCATTCTGTACTTACCTGGCTTACAATTTCAGAAGCTTTTCTGGCTCGTTGTATATCTGGGGTATCCGTGCCCACTTCCATTCCCTTTCCTTTAATTTCATTCTCCAAGTCTTTCTTGTACTCTTTCTGAAAATAATAGCATTGGAAATACTCATGTCTGACTGCCAAATTCTTAAATTGTTCCTACTTCCATCTGCAATTCCACTGAACAGCTTTCTTAAAACACCAAGTAACTTTTGATTCAACAGCATTAGCTTTGCAGGATCTCATCTACGAGACACCTACACTGTAGCTGCTGACTAGTTAAAAAAAAAATCTTTTAACAGACTTCTTACTTCAAATCTGATGTAGCCTTTCACATCTACCTGTCTTTGCAGCTTTGGCAGCTGCAATCACACATACATACAGATCAGGCTTTCTCCCTCAGCTGTGCTTTGCAAGGCTGGGGTCGTAAGGCTCTAGCATCTCTCTAACTGCCTATCATTTGACTCTAACTAAACAAGCAGCTACTTAGACCTAAAAGCAGCAGGGCCTGCATCTACTGAACACATCCCAGTCCAGGCCTGGTTCATGAGGAACTGGCAACACCTGCAAAAGATGACGGAAAGGTCAAAGTTCTGGGAAGTCTTAGCTTTCCCCCTATATGCTGGTTATGCAACTTTTAGATTCTACGCAGCTCAACAGATTAGGTATTGAGTCAAATGTGTGGTATTGCTACTGGTTAGATTGGTCATCACCTGGAATTCTCAGTGACAATAATTTGTTGCATTCTGTCATAGGGAAAGCTTGCACCAGGTATGGTACTGACCGTGCTTGCAATTTCAGAAGCTTTCTTGGCTCGTCTTATCTCAGGTGTATCTGGACCAATTTGCATGCCCTTCCCTTTAATTTCAGTTTCCAGGTCTTTCTTGTATTGTTTCTGTGAAGATAAAACTTCATCTATTATATTCACAATAGAGGTAGATTTTTGCATAAGAGATCCAATTTAAGATTTAACCAAAAATCTCAAGAGTCACAACTCTCAAGAGTCTTGGCAAACTTTTGTCAGGAAAACACATAAACCACAGGAGCAAAACCTGAGATATTCACTGAATGTACAAAACTCTATCACTGAATTTTTAACTTGGCAGAGGGTGGGGGCCTTGCTACAATTAGCTTCTAAAGTAAAGGGGAAGTTTAGCTCTGCAGAACATAGTGTAATCAGCTGGTACTTGGTGCCAGCCTAATTGAAACACATTTTACTTTTAAGAAAATATTTTATTTATGAAAAGACTACATGCTAGAAATTTAATACCATATAGAATTGTTTTCAGTGAACTTTCTTAGTAGGAAGTTGTAATTTATTCATTTAATAGGTCTTTCCTGAACCACAGCCATTAGGCAAGTGGCAGTACTCATCCATGATTGCTGCTTTTTCCTCACAACATAAATTATAAATAGCCAATAACCAGGAAACAAAATGAGTATTTCATCTTCAGCTTATCCAAGCAAGGATCTATCTTTTGTTCATCAGCAAATAATAAAAAAATATAATACTGAAATACTGTGTACAATAGTTGTACTCTTTTTTTAACAGAAAATTAAAAGATTCTCAGGCAGTGCTATTTCTGTTACTAGAGTAGTAATCACTTTTTCTGTTCTAGTTTTCTATTCTAATTTATCTCCACCTGTAGAAAACAGGTGTTTTTTTCAAATATACACATATAATTAACAAATTTCTTCTTACTTTTCTTGTTTGCTATTTATTTTTAGGTTGTATATTAGAAAACAGAAGGAAAATATCCTTCTACTCAATGCAATGGTCTGATGTACCAGAATAAAACCAAAAAGATTTTCAGTCTTTCACCTCTGTCTCACTCTGATGTGGAAATAAACATGAAAAAACAACTCTCTACTTCACACACCACAGGTTTTTGTGAAAAGTGTAAGTTAACGTGTGTGAAGACATCATCTGTCACTTCCTCTCTGCTAAAGGTGGAATGGCAGATGCTTCCTCCCAGCTTCCCACTGCGTAAAACACCAAGGAAAAGATAATATGGGAAGTTACAGCTATATATTCCTGCACTTCTTCACAGTGGTCAGATTGGCACTATGTATGGCATTCCCTCTGATTCTTATGGCTATGCATGTATATGTGTGCAAATAAACATATATATACATATACACGCACACATATTAAATGAATATAAACCATATATATTGCTCTGAAAGAATGACTCTCCAAAGGCACGAAGTGCAGCACAAGCTTTGCCTTCCCTCTTCCCTCCCCAAACCCTTCAGTCCCACTGCTGTTTCTCAGGCAGCCTGTCCAAGCTCATCCACAGAGGCTGCAGTCATGCCAGCCTTGGAGCTTGCAGCTCTGCTGAACACATAGGCTTCCCAAACTCAAGTTCTTCAGGGTGGTCTTCAGGAGAGAGTACACAGATCAAGGAGTCTTCCACTTCCACTCCCAGCTCTTCACAATGGAGTAGATCACACACTTATGTGCTTCTACATAACCTTCAGAGCAACTCAGACCACCCACAGTTAATACCAAAGTTCAGCTCTAAAAATACACTCTGAAAGGAGCCTCCACCTTTCTATTTGCATTGGGTGAACCACAAGCTCAAGAAAATCCATTTCTTCAGGAGCAACTCTACTTTTGGAAAAAGGTTTTCACAAGTAGAATAATTTGTTTGGAAAAAAGACCTTCCCAACGTGTCTGGCAGTCATCACCAATATTTATTTTCATATAGCTGGTATGTGATTCCAAAAACCTCAGAATTATTTCATTGACTTTCATTTACAAGTCCATTCACAGTCAACTTTTTTTCCATTACAGCCTAGCTAGCTAACTAGACTAGCTGAACAAATAAATAGATGGAAAAAATATCCAGTTTTAAATGCTGTATCTACTGATCCCACTAACAATTTCCACCGACCTTTTAATTTGCTGAAAATATGAAATATTTGGCATAATTTGCTTTTTTCCAGAGCTTTTCTAAATTCTTAACGCAAAACAGAAACAGCCTTAGTTTCAGTACTTAAGTATTTCATTGTAGTTTATGTAAAGAAAAAAAATGGAATATTCTCAATAAAGCATAACATAAAGAGTGAACTTTGGGTGACATCAATAACCTTGACTAGCACAACATACCTCATTTAGTATCTGAGCTGCATTTTTCACTCTAATCAAATCTGGTGTATCTTCAAACACTGTCATTCCTTTTCCTTTCATTCCTTCTTCCAAATCTTTTCTATACTCTTTCTATGGAGTTAAAAAAAAAAAAAAGAAAAACAAAAAGATAATTCTCCACTTTATATTGTGTGCAAGATCTTGAAAAGAAATGCCACTTATTAAATGTCTGAAAGGTCTCTTTGAAATTTCTATGAAATATGAATTAGCTGAAGTACAGGTTTCAGAGTTAAAATAGAATTGAAAATTATGAAATCAAAAGGTACAATGTTGAAAAAGTGAAAAGGTTTTAACATAGTCATGTATTTTCTTGTTATGCTCCTGAAAAATAGTCCTCTCTTATACAGCACTAGGACATTGTTTAGGGGCCACAGCTTCCTCTCTAAAGACATTTTAACTGCAGTGGAGTTTGCTTTTACAGACCAATATATGCTGTGCTGCAGCTTTTACCTCTGTTCCACTAATGGCATCACAATTAGGATGGATGCCCTGAACATTATACTAGGACCTTTTAAAATGACTGCTTGATAAATTATAATGTAGAAGCAATATTCCTACCATATCACTTCTGTGCCTCTCAGACACTGCATTGATATGATCTATCAACATTTAGTAACTGCAGCCTCTGGAGTACTGAAATGTTCAGTGTAAAATTAAAAGCACACTAGAATCTGCCCATGGACATTTGGTTCTTTTTCCTCTTCCCAATTCCTGGAGAGCTGATGTAAGCCTACTGAAGTTCAAGATCTTTACATTTTGTAGGGACTTTTATTTGCTCTTCCTATCTCCAGGTTTGAGTTAGGTTTTTTTAAGCAAAGAAACTAGAAAAAACTGAAGAAAATATTTTTCAGAAGGATTTATATAGACATGGATTAATGCTCCTAATCACGTAATTAATTTTCTAAGCAGCAGCGAGCACCTTTGTCTCTGTATAAGCTGTTCATTTAAAGAAAAGGAAATTAGGTATTTTTAAAGAAATTTCTCTTTATTATCAGAAGCATGTCCTACAACAAGCAGGAAACAACTTCTATTAATTTTGATTTATTGAATTCACCTATCTCTTCCGACGTAGGTCTCTATGTGGTTCCAGAGAAGAAAGTTCTTATTGTTACAAAATGTGAAATATTTGCAGAATTCTCTACTGTGGGAAAGCAACAGAATAAGCTGGAACACAACTGACACTTTAAAAAAAAATGTAATTGAACAAATAATTAATTTTTTAATAACTCCAGGTTCTCCTTGTTTCGTGCAGTATCTATCTAAAGTTGATTATGATCCTTCACACAAAAATACTGAGCTACATCCTCGACTACGAAGAAATACATCATTTTGTTGACTCTTGAAAGATAATTAATTTGACCTACATAATCTTTGGTTTTGGAATCCGTTCCTTTAATGTGGATATAAAATCAGGAAATTCATGCAGATATGCATTAAAATACCATTTCCATTTTTTCAGATTCTTCCCCCCTCCGGCTTACAAGCCTGGTTTACTCCCTAAGCAATGAGTCATAAAACTTGAGGAGGCAAGAATTAAGGAACATCTTAATGCATGTAGCACTATGGAGGGAAGTTAAAAACCAAAATTTTCAAATACGAACTTTTACAGCATATCTGCAGCTATGCGTACATCAACCACTTCTGTGGACATTCAGCCTGCAGTAAGATTAACCCCAGGAAATGCAAGCATTTGCATTTTTCCCTAATCAGCAGGCATACATGAGACATATACACACCCAACAGTATTGCACAAACTAGACCCAGCTTGAGACTTGTTTACCTGACAGTTAAATTTATCGGAATAAATTATTTATTGGAGGATGAATAATAAAGAAATATCTGAAAATAATATCTTTCCTTGACACATATGAAATAGACTGGGATAAGTTTTTTAAAGGACAAGGAAAGGGGTTTTAATTCTAGCATCCTCAATTTGTTTATCTGGGTCACAGCAAAAACATCAATTCTTAATACATGAAATATAAACAAGGTACTGTTGGCTCCCAAATTCAAATGGAGGATATCTAGCAGCTCTGATATTTATAACTATTAGTTTGGCTGATACATTTACTTCTAAATTTACTAAAATTGTAAGCCTATGTATAGAACCAACCAATACTTAAAACCTAACATGAAAGCAGTTTTGAATAACTATATAAGACGACTGAAGATAGAAGGATTCTCAGTTACAGAAAAAAAAGTGATTTAATTTCTAATGTCACATACAAATGCAGAACATTGGACAAATCTTAAAGAAACAGTGGGCATACAGAAAACCTGCATCTTCTAAAAAATTTGCTCAAAGTAGAGTATGTAAGATCACAGCTATGTTATGGAATTTCATGAAACAAAAAATTTATTTTCACCCATAATATGCATGATAGATCATTATTTCTATTAAATTAGTTAACAGTGACTACACATAGCTCAAGACATCTCTTATAAACCTGAAATAATCACTCAAAAGAAAAAACTGCCACCTGGACACCAACAGAAATCCTCCTTTCCACCCCTTCAAAACCCTGACAAACAGATGTCTTTTGCATCATGCCTGGAAGGTCACCAAATTTGGGCTATTTGAGCCCAGGGGAGGAACAGTTCCTCAGAGGGAATGTCCTGCCAATGATCCATTTTCTATGGAATCATCTGATTTGTTCATTTAAGTTTCTTCTTCTGATTCAGGTGTGCTGAGCTTTATAATTTTCTTATGTTCAGAAGGAAACTTCAAGTATTGATTCTTACTACAGGACTACTCAGAATATAAAATGATACACCGCAATTTTTACCCATGAAGTCACTTTTGTATTTGGCTACAAAGCTAACTCTAAGTTGCTCATCTCTCAGTAGTTTGTAATGATGCTGCTTATTGCTCATTTACAACTTAACAGCAATCAATAAATAAATAAATAGATAGATAAATAAATACTGTCTACCTCTTTCAGAAGGTTAGTGACTTGTTTTATATGCAAGAACTCTGGGGTCTTGTCTAAATCCATTGAAGGTCTTCCCTTGATTCCTTCTTCAAAATCTTTGCGATATATTTTCTATTGAAGCAAACCCAACAATTATTGGTACATTCATGTGCATTTCCCAGCTTATTTCAGAAAGAACACTATAAACAGACTTAGAAATTAGCCATGCCATAAATTGGTTATCACATTAATAAGCAACTTTATTACTTCATTACCTAGATTACCTACACAAGACACACACAATCTAGACAAAAATACATATGTATGGTATTTCCAAAGAGAATGTTTAACCTGATCTATGAAAAAAACTGTCTGCTTCACAGAGAAAAGAGAAGGTAAACAGCACCAGAGGCAGTGGTTCTAAATACATAAAGGTTTCTACTAAGAGGATGAAATAATCTGTTTTTCATGACACACAGCAAAAATAATGGAATCAAACTACTGCAAGTAGCAAATACTCTCTCAGGATGGATGGTAAAGCACCGGACCAGATTACCTTGGGAGGTCATGAAAATTCCACCATCACAAGTTTTTAATAAAAAGTTAGAAAAATATAGCCTGACATAGGAGATCTGGAGCCTGGGAACAGTCCTTCCCCCTTGCTGAACTCCCCAAGCTGAACAGGCAGGAGCACACTTCAGTTAAGGTATGGGGTCGGACTGGGTTTTGCATCTTCACTCACTCCCACCTGAGAATTGTTCCTCATTAAAGATGGAATTAAAAGCAAAAGGTAAACCAGTTCATAATCTCTGATGTCTATGTCCTCCTCAGCTTCTTCTCAATTAAATGGTGCTACATACGATCTCTGTCTAGTATTAGCACCAATGGCCTCTTGAGAAAAAACAAATTTGAAGGAAGAACAGAGTTACAGAATAGCAAAGAGAACTACTCAGTAGTAATTCTACCATATCCTCAATTTATAAAACCTTTATGATCTTCTTCATACATTCTCTTAACCCGAATACAAGATATTTGTTAGCTTCACTGTTGATCTAAATTTTCCTAGTTCGAGCACACTTTTTTACTAACCTCACTTTGCATCTTTTGTGCCTCCTTTGAAACTTGATACATTGGTGTCTCCACAAACTCCAGCATTGATCTCCCTTTAGATTTTTCATAATTCTCTTTGTACTTGATCTAGGAAAATAAAAATAAAGACTGTTAACAGCTGAGAGAATGTGAGATCTGATTGCTTGCCACAGCCACAGACAACTCCTATCTCAGCTATGCTCTTTACAGGTTTTGACTCAGAAGACTCCTCCTGAATTTAACTTGTTGGAAAAACAGGGCAGCTAGACAAGGAATTTTTTTCTGGAATCATTTATGCCTTTGCTTCAAAATGTCAGACCTAAAAACAGTGAACTTTGAAGATAGCAGGATTGAAAAGCTTCAATCACAATCCTTAAACTAATTGCATGATTTTGGCTGAATGACTTATGTCTGAACAGTTGGCAGCTTTTCAATAGGATCCTCTGCCATGTTTCCATAAAACAACACATTTATTGTAACAACAATAAAATCTGTTTCACAGCCAGGCCTCACAGGTCTCTCTTTCAGGCTCAGGAGCACCATTCTGAAATGCACTTTTATTTGTACCTGTGGGAGGGAAAAGGGAAGGAAAGCTACTGCCTCAGTAGGGTCTAGTCTTACACCAACATTCCCCTTACAGCTACCAATGATCATGACCTTAAAGCTAGCAGCAAAATCCCATTGAAGGACACAGGGTTAAGACACCAACATATTAACTTTATGCTAACTCACAAAGCAAATACACTTTGTTTGGAAACCTGGAGGTGCCTTCTGAACTCTTTCATTCACACTCTTTTGATAAAGATGGGCAAACACTTTACTTATCTCAATCATTCAGTGTGGACTATGATGGAATATTCTACACAAGCCATAAAGGAAAGCAAATGACTACAAATCAAAATATGACATTCAGAAAGAGTAATGTGATTTTAATTTATTTGTCTCTTAAAACGTAGTCATGTCTGAATTTGAGAAAAGTGTTAAGAATCTCTTCCCGTGTCAGGCTCCTGCTCTAGGCTCGGGTCCTGCAGAAACACTCTCCTCTCTCCTCATGGGGTGCTTCTGGTTGGACTAGATGGTCCTTCAAGGTCCCTTCCAACCCCTAGAATTCTGTGATTCTGTGATTCTGTGAACATGCACAGTACATCACTGTAACCTGCCATGCAGTTTTGTGCCTGATTTAATCACTGTTAGAATGCTGAATTTTTCTCTTTGCAAGGTGCATTTCTAATTACGTATACCTGACTTTGAAGCACTGCATTTTCTTTGTGATGGATTTGTTCAGCTGTATCCAGGGTGAAATGATAGAAGCCCTTGCTTTGCTTAAATGATCTCTTATATTCATACTGAAACAAAAAATATCCAAGAATGTGTTCACAAACAAAATCCAGAAGGTTTTTCAATTTAAATACCATTTAAAATAACTATGGGAGAAACAGCATAAAAAAACCTATAGTTTAGACCTCCCAATTCAGGAGTACCACTATTACATTTGAATTTAAAATATTGTGATGAAATGAAAAAAGAGGATATGATAAAAAATAACTGTTGTAAGTTCCTAGAGAAAACGTTTGTCCTGCTCATCCAAAAGTCAAATATTTATGTTCAGTAGAAAATAAACATTACTATTTACATTTGAAGTGCAAAGGAGCATATATGATGGTCTGGGTTTGCCTCCTAGTGGAAAAAGTTATAAATGCCACACAACAAAATCACTTCCGTAGTGGAAACAAATGAAAATTATCTCCATCTACAGATACTGACTGCATACTTTAACTCCATATAAAAACTTCTATAAAATCAAATTAGGTAAACCAAATAACCTTTTGCTACACGAAACTCCAGGTGCCAGATTCAATCTCTTAAGCCCTATTTATTCACCATGTTCCATAAAACAAAACACATCTAAGTTCCTTTTTTTTTTAGCCTGTAATTCATCAGCATCTCAAAGCTTCTACAATAGGAACAGATTTTAAATGTGCAAAACAATAAACTAACTGTTGTACATATATCAATTTTTTAAATTTTATGTCTCCATAGCCCATGCCAAAGAGAATTACATGTATCCATATGAAGAGAAAAATTCACCTTTTGAACTCTGTTGCTCATCGAAATAATGAAAATAGCATGATTTTAACCTGTCAAAATCAGCCTATTTGTGTTCAAACACACCCATCGAGCTTTCCTCTCAACTGTTGAAATTTATTCCTTTAGAAGCTGACTTGTATAGCAGTTTTGCACTGGTATTATAGTATATGTGTTTCATAAAGTTGCACATGCTTCTACACTCCAGGTCAATCAGCAAATCAATGCAATCAACCATATTAGTTTATGGTGAACTTGGCAGCGCTGGGTTAACAGTTGGACTTGATCTTGAAAGTCTTTTCCAACCCAAACGACTCCATAATTTAATTAACCTTATAAGATACAATGTATCACACCAGGGCAGGTGTATCTATGTTATGCAAAAGATGAAGAGAAGCACAAAGTTCAGGGAAGAAAGGTATGCTATAGGGAAACAGCAAAATTGGGCAATTAACAAGAAACTCTGTGTTTCAGAGATGAAAAACAGACCATGCAATCAGTCTTTGGAAATCAGTTAACAGCACAACAGGAAGACTGTTTCATACAGTGGAGGCAGACTTTGAGAAAGATTTGGTGCTGCGTAGAGGCAGGGAGGAGAACACAAAGAAGGTACTGAAAAATCATGAAGAAAGGGCTGAGAGCAAGCCATGTTAAAAAAAAATAAAGAGATCAGATGAGGAGGTCAAATCTGAGAAGGATTTTGAACACAGGATTTCTATAGATGATAAATAGTTACTGGAAACCTTGGGGACTGACAAAGCATTCTTCTTCCTGCTTGCAGTAAGAAAAAATATCCACCAGCATCTGGACAAATGCAAAAATCAGAGACTTAGTATTTATGGAGTCATAGGAAGAGGGCATGGACAATATGAATCAACGCTTCCTAGGCAATAGAAAGAAATAAATTTTGCAAGAGTGAGGAGCCTTAAGGCAGTGTCCAGGTTTCTATCTCATTAGAGAGAAGATGACAAATTGATGAAGTTCACTCTGAGGGGGTTCATTGAACCAGCAAAAAGAATGAAAATATCCCCTTACACTGAAGACTAGAATTAGGCCAAAATGCACATGAAGAATGCAGCAAGTGAATGCTATCAATTCATTTATTACCCATACAAAAAGGGATAGTCAGTGTTAACTTCACATATTGGAGTGAGACAGAAAAAAAGCAACCTTCAATTCACCAATGAGCAACACACAGATCAAGTACAGTCGGGAAGGCTGGATTACTTTATTTTAGACATAAGCTTCCATAAGCAGGCACTGACTCAAAAGATTATGCAATATGCTACTCATCATTAGAGCTAACCCTTTATGTGTGAACGGTCAACTCCTGCTGACTGTGAGCAATCTTTCTTCCCAACACCACCCACTCGCACTTTCCACAGCAGTGCCACAATCCTTCTGTGTGTTCTGAATTAAAGACAACACATGCAGATAAACAGCCTACAGGTACTATGCATGTAGTATAGGTGCTCTTGAAGTGAGAGAGAAGGTTCTTCATTGCACCAAAGCCAGGGGTTTATCACCTATTTCCTCCCTATTTCTACCTACTGCCTCTCTATTTCAAACCCCATCACTATCCTGTGTCAGACCATGAGCCCCATCAAGGGCCATCTTGCTACATGACAGAATAGAGTACGTGCTTACTACCTGATCCAGTGTAGGAAGCCTCAACACTTAGGAGAAAAAAAAAGGCTTATACAGAGAAGCTCTAAAGGAAGCTAGCACTCAGGAAGCTGTTTATGGCAGAGGTCCAAATATTAAACTAGCATAATGGTCACTTCTGTACAGAGACCTGCAGGTGAAAGCAGTAAGATCTTAGGCAAAACGGGCTTTGCACGGAAGGAAGTATCTTAGATCAACAAAGGAGAAATTGGACAAGGTTTCAGATGTACAGGAAGAAATGCTCAAGTACCAGAAGTCTGTGTGATTCTTACCCCATATAGCAGTTGTTCTAATAACTGAAATATCTCCCCCTAAAAGCCCTTTTTTCTTCACTACAACCCTGAACTACTATGGTTGCAACAGTACAGTCTACTATAATTGAGGCCATGAAGCAAATACGAAAAATTTATGTATTCTACAGTGACTATACATACTACATTACTACCGATATTTTTCAGATCATTATCATAAAGGCAACTTACATCACTATTCATTTTGCTGATATTTAAAGCATGGTTTAAATATAGGAGGTTTGGTAAATCAGAGGCTGGATCATGTAGGCTTTCCAAATCTTTCTTGTAATTCACCTGGAAAGAGAATTCAGGTTATGTAAAATATAGATTAACAAAATAATTCACAGCTTCGTATTACAGCGTGGCTGCCCAGAAATAAAAAGCAAGAGCTTGCCTGCACATTCTCTACCAGCCACTAGATGGTGGTCATTTACTATTATTTAGAGAAAAGCAAAAATCAATAAAGGATCCATTCTACTGAGTAAGTATTTGGGAACTACTCAAACTTTTCCAAAAAGGACACTTAAAACAAAACCACACTTTGTATGACTCTTCAGACTAGAAAGGAATTATAAGTATTTCCTTTTTTTCTTCACTTCTTCAACACTTTGAGTTTAGTCATTTTAAACACTCCTGATTCTTGTTCTATTTCTCTTGATTCAGGAATTATACTAACTGTCCAAATAAACAAGTTGTGTATAAAATAGTTAAAGGGAAATGTTCCTGGATATTTTATTTAATACAGATTGCTTTTAGCAAAGATAAGCAATATAGTCACCTAAGGCAAAAGATTTCCACTTAACAAAGTAGCAGAAGAAAATTTCCTATCAGCCTATAGTAGGATTTTCCATACATCTGATAGGAAGAAATAAATCTTTTCATCTTTACAAGAAGAAAACTAGCCACCTTACCTATCTTGGGTGACAAATCTTTTAAACCAATACCTTTAGTCACCTCCATATATGTATCATGTTCTTCAGTGATTTAGGCAGACTTCAAATGAACCATATTCAATTTGCCTATCTCTTATAATAATAATAATTACTTCAATGATTTTTTTAATAAACGATTAGATTTTTGAAACAATTACATATTCTGCCAGACCCTTCCCAGAGCTATCCTCTCCTGCTCCCATTGGGTGGTGCCCCACACTTTGGAAATGCCAAACTACAGAATGAAAGCTTGTCTCTTGCCTATCTGGAATCACAGCCTCAAAGAAGAGCTCACATTTTTTAGCATTAGACACACTGTTAAATATATCATCCCAACAGCACTATCACTCAACATAGATGTTTTCTCCAATCTAACTCCAGCAGTAGGCTGGATTAAGTGACTGTTGTACTTACTAATACCATTCAGAAAATCAACCAGCAGAATGAAGTCTAAAAGACAGACATCCAAATCAGCGCTGCTCATGCAACCTCCTTCTACAATCGCTGGAGAGATGCCAGCATTTTGCTTCTCTAAAGACAAGCATCCACAACAGGTCAGAAGAATTGCCCCCTAGACCCGTTTATTCCTTCCCAAATATAACGGGACCAAGTACAAGGTGATTAGTAGTCATACCTTTTGACACATCAAGTTAAGCGAGATGAATCTCATTTCAAATGGTTATGAAAAACTCTGCAGGCCCTTGGAGAAGGGCTTTGTCAGAAGCAGAGGAAGAAATGGATAACAGGCTGTACCTGCTACACAGACACAGTGTGTAGCAGAGACTGCTGCTCAGAGTAATTTGTAAGATGGAAAAACAAATTCTGCTTGAGAACAAATGTTAGATTTTTCAGGGTATAAATGCATGTAAGAATCAAAGCAAATTCACTTACGTCACTTGCCAAGGTGGATGCAATCTGTGCTTGCTTGAAGGAAGCACTGTCAAGAGGGTTGTATTGGTGGCTCTTCTTTTCCTTATTGAACTTCTCTTTGTATTTCACCTTCCACCAGAACAAACATGACTAATATTAACATGTAGCACTTAAAGAAGGCACAGATAATTCAGAATACAAAGGACCTTAGTAAAGGCAATTGTATTATCCATAAATCTTTAAACAATGAAGATGTTTAAAGAAGCTCAGTTTAGCAACACCTGTGACTGTCTTGTGTTGGTAATTTTTATGCATCTGAATTTTACTAAAATTAAAAAAAGAAAGATTGTCATATGCAATTACTGTTGCTGAAGAAATTATAAAAAGGTAACAGAAACAAAACCATATGACTCACCTGAGTAATCTACTAAACCTGAACTGTTTGACTAGCAACAATAATCTACTCACTGAGAATTATTCAATTCATAATTAACATCAAAAATGTACTTTTAACAAAAAAACAATTCATAACATGAATAAATTGTAAAACTTGAAAAATAATTCACTTGTAAATTTTTTACCCACTTGAAAGGGGGAAGTCAAAATCAAACTTCTCACTCAGCCATTTTACCACCTCCAGGTCCATGTGTCAGCCGTACTGTGCTAGGCGGTCACTAGAGCCCCCAGGTCTATTTTTAATTCTGCCAGAAACTTTCCAAGAGACTCCCAGGAATCTCTCCGTAGTACAGTCCCTTCTTGGGGACAATGCCCACCTCATTACAGTGTTAGAGAGCATAATTAAATGACTGTCTGCCATCACTTTCACTCTTTTCTTCTTATTCAAAATCAAAAAGGGGAACAACGAGACATATAAGAGGAAATGAACAATACATAAATGTTTAAGCAATGGCATTAAAAGTAAATAACTCACAAAAATTCCATAAAAAGTGCTGAAGAACTGAATTCACAATGTGAAAAAATGAAATCAAACAAATAGTAAATCTCCCTCCTTTGCCCCCCTTGTGCATGATCATCAAACATCTGGAGACTTTGCACACATGCCTTGCTTCTTTCCAACAGCTGGGCATAACGGAGGAGAATAAAGTTCAGCCTGAATTATGCTGCTTTTATGAATGTTAGTCAGACACCTGATATCTAAGCCTATGCAACATCCATTATAATTTACCACGCTCCACATTAAATAAGTGGGTTTTTTCCTTACTCCTTTTTTCTCTATTCCCACATGAATGTCTGATAAAGTGGTTAAACCACCTCAAACAATCTTGTTTAAAAATTATTTTTTTCTCAGCTTTAGTTGTGGGAAGAATTTTATTTTTCCTTTTTAGTTTTTCCTTGCCTCAAAAGGCTCTCAACATGGTTTAGCTTACACAGCTTCATTACGTTTAGCCACAATGCCAAATATTTCATTAATCAGGATAAAAAGAAACCAAAACTAAGCCACCCAAACAGAAACTAACCATATATGTTTAAGAACCACATTACAATTCCAGCACTTGCATTAATTTTTCAAAGGAAGAAAATTCTAAAACATTGTCACTTTTAAAGAGAAACTTTATCTGAACACATGATGAACTTCATAATCTTTCATACTAACTCTAGAAAAGAATATCTATTGCCTTCTGGTAGATTTCATCTGGTTCATATTGCTTGATATTTGCCTTGGCTTTGGATCAAGTGCAAAAGCATATATCTGAATACAAAGACACTGCCTTTGTCAAAGGCAAATCCATATTCTGTACAAGCAGTGAAGGAATAAATCAGAGGCCTTTTCTCTTTAAAAAGGTGTATCCAAAATTCGCCTTCTAATAAAAATCAGGCAGTACTGGAAGATATGATTTAAAAAGCTTTCAAAACCAGGGATCAAGTCAGCATGGTAAGCAAAACTGTCTTTTGCTCCTTGGGCATCAGCTCACATCATAGCAACACCATGCAGAAGAGTTTAAACATCCAACTACTGCAGGCTGCCTTCTGCCGAGCCAAGAAATGGCCTCAAACTGTGTATGCGGACCAAATGCACAACATGGGCCTTTAAACTCTTGTTAAATGTGAAGATGTCAGTGCCAAAGGGACCTCTCCTCACCACTGGCTTGCCATCTTCCAGCTGCATCCATTTCATGCCATTTTTAACAGATTTTTTTAGCCATACATTTCAATCTAGAGATTCCAGTAATAAACCCTTGTTAGTATCGCTTCAGATCACATCACTGCTACTGAAGGAAAGAGAAGCCAGTGAACCCAGTCTTCATAGGGCCATGTATCCTGATGCCGATGTGCAGGAGGGTCCCGAATTTAACAAGACTGCCCATCAATCCAGCTGCAAGCATTCCTGTTGCAGTGTGGGATGTCTCAGTACCTCTAGGCCCTGATGCCTCATCTGGCTCCTCTGCTTATTGTCTTTGCTATCCTAACCCACACCACCGCCCGTGTTGCTCTGGGGCAAAATGGAGGCTGCACAATAATATCAGATGACCCCGGCGGTATCTCAAGAGCACTTCCAGCAGTAATTTAACTCTGACTTGTCATAGGGGATTCATCTCATTGAAAGCTACACATGCATTCACTTTCTCTTTTATCGGTATTTTCCTGTTTCCTTCTCCCTTTTGAAAGAAAGCGTGGGGTGAGAGAGGGAGAAGAGAGAAAAGCAAGCCCATGGATGAGTCACTGTGAAGTAACGCACACAGTATTTATCCTTCTTTTGAATACGAGAAAGTTATGAATGCCAATTAAAGGGGAAAAATACGCCTGAGAGAAAGGGTTCTGATTAAAAACAAGGAAGAAAAATATTTCATCAGTGTTTTCTAAAACATCTGAAGGCAGAGAGGTCTCAGCAATGCTATAACATGGTGGAAGAGCAAACAAAAAGTGGGAGTAGAAATGTCAGTTGTTAGTGGAAGCTTATCCATAAATTTTTGTCTATTAACCAAAAGCTTTATTTTAATAAGGATTTAAAATGATGGCTACTTATTTACCATCTTAATTAAAGCCTTAAGTTTGTTTATTTTTTTAGAGAATATGTATTGGGGGTTAATTTAAAAGAAACATGTGTAGGCTGCTCTCTAATTGTTGCTGAAGAGAGAACAGATTTGCAGGCTTTTAACACAACAACATCCCTGCAAAACCAAACTGGAATTAAATAAGGCCTGGATAAACAAACTTCTCATCAGCCTTGCACAAAACCTATAAAAGTCAGAATTGCAGCTGGACAGAGCAGCGTCTTTTGAAGTTTTGCAGCAACATTCCTAAATCAAATCTGTAGTTCAAAGCTGTTCACACAGGGAGTGTTCAGTTTCAGAAGTGGATGACATCACCCACTGTTCAGATTTACAAAGAAACTACAAAAATTGAATCATTCAACCACTGGGATCCCAGGATGAAGCAGACACTTGCAGTTAAAGCATTTCCTCATGACCATATGAAAACATATTTTAAAAAATGTAAAATCTGTCACAGCACACAGATATTGAAGGAAATGTAACATAAACAAAGAACTAAATCAAAATATTGGTTGTTAAAAGCACTAGCAGAGTTTAAAGCAAAAAAAGACTGAGAAAATCCTAGGTTCTTTGTGTTACTACCGATAAACTCAAAGAAAGTACATTCTGAAAAACATTCTACGTCTAACAGTTTTATCCCTAAAACAATAAGCACCAGATCCAGCATAAAATACAAATACCCAAAATCATTCATCATAAAGCCAATTATTGAACACCATAATAGGAATACTTCTTATTAGCAGCTCTTTGAAAATGCTAATAAAATGCACTAGAAGACATAAACAAGAGCTTATTTTTATAAATAATACAAAAAATTTCCCAAATTATACAATGTACATTCAGCAAATTGACAAGCTTCATGTTTTCACAGGGGCTAACACAGTTTCTGTTTTAAATTTGGTTTTAAATCAACAGAAAGGGGTTACCGCGTGCTGTGGGTAAATATACTAGTCCTGGGAGCTATTATTTTTGCTGCTGCTGTTGTCAAAAGCTTTCTTAAATAAAAAAGAAAAAAAAAAAAAAAGGAAAAAAGGAAAAAGAAAGCGAGAGAGGAGAGGGTACACTGATTTTGTAGAGCCTTAAGTGCCAGTCAAACATTAACGCTATTTTCTTCATTTTGTTTGCCTTCCTGCTTGCCTTGATTGCTTTCTCCCTTCGTTACACCCACACTGCCTGACCTCTTCTTGCTCTTGTTCTCTATACTCCCTAAATTACCTACCCATATGCACCACATTAAAACATGTTATCATCTTCTCTTCCCATTACATCCATCAGAATTGTAAACTTTGCAAATTTACTGGGAGGGTCAAATAACTTATATTTCTCTGCATGTTGCACCTTATAGATTCATGTTGTTAAACAAGATTATCAATTTTCAGCACAAAAAGTTCATAATGCTTCCATTTGCTGAGAAACAAATGGAAACCCTAAAAGCCAGAAAGTCTGAAGACAATAAAGAAATCATTAACTTTACTATTTTTAAAATCTTGTAATTGCTACAAGCCTGCTTCATGATCTTTGCATGCAGAGGACTGACATGACTGACCCACATTTAGGGCTCTTCCTCTCCTACAGCACAGGTGCATTCCTCATCCTGCCCCACCACCCTGCTCTTTGGACACAGGGGTCATCTTCATTTTTCTATGCTCTTGATTTATGATCCAAGTGTATAAGTGTTACAATGATTCAAATAATATATAAAAACATTAGACAACTCACAGCCACTGCCTTTCCTTTAGAGAAGGCAGGGAACGGCTGAGTGCACCTCCCCACTGCTGAAAGCAGCCTGGTATTTACAGCCTCCATGCTGCTGTAGGCAGATGGCTGGATGGCTGGCAGTGGAGTGTCAGGCTGAAGCACTGCCTCCCTTTCTAAAAGTACGTGGCCCATCACACACTGAGAGCAGCCACAACAGTGTAGACTGAGGAGAGAACAAGAGAAGGATCCCAAAACTTGGATCCAGGCCCAGTGGCCACAGAGTTTGGACCACCAAGTTTTAGTAAGAATCTTCTTCACAAATGAACTGTAAGCAAGCTACATTTTGTCAGCTGCTTCGCTATTCCTGCCACACCTTCTGCACTATTTGAACCCTCTAAAAATTGCACACCAAATGCTCTCTTCTGCAGAAGGATCTCAGTTGGAACTGCTGCCATCCCAGTCCCTGGCAGTGAAGAGACTCTATTATAAAGCTTTTGCAGATGCAGCATGCATTGTTCAAGAGGAAAAACACATCTAATAAAAAGGAGATAAAAAGTACATTGATGAAACTTCTGATGCAGCTGGCTCAGCACCAGCCTGCAGGACCCCATGATCCAGCTGGTATTTTTTGATTGTTGCGATTGCTGGCCACAACCTCAAGGGCACCAGGCTCAGTGAGATGGAGAGGGCTATTGGAAAGCGATCAGCTTTGGTCCCATTTGTGACAAGAGGCAGCTGCAAGCCCACTAGATGCTGAAATAGACTGCAAGGAAAGGAGCGTGTAGACAGTCACTGGGTAGAAAAATAAAGGATGCCACACACTAAATTTAGATATGAACCCTTTTAAAAACCACTAAGTGTGTTTGGTTAATGACAGACAGCTCCCTTTCCTATAAGTGGCACACAGGTCTAAGTAGAACAGCACTGGCTCTTCCCAGAAAGCACAGGTTGACTTCCAAGCATCTCTTAGCAGACTTGCCCATTTTTGTATTTGGAAAACGCAAACTGATTTTGATTCTGAACACATCACTAACAAAGCAATAAAAAAAACATTCATTTTCTTCTTTTTCCCTTTGTGCAGCATTAATGCTCCAAAGTCAATTATGGTCCAGTGTGAAATAGGAAATCATGTACCCGGTATCCAAGGGCAACATTTGGTGACAGCAAAAGGAGTTCAACCTCTTGCAAACCAACACTGCACTGTTTACCAGCTTGTTCTCTATGACACATTATTCTTATTTTAGCCTAGTTCTAGGGAAGACATTTACTATCTAGCCAAATCACAAGTATTTGTTATACAACAATCATTTTCAGACTGTCCTAGTGTATGTGCTACTACACTTGAGGTTTTTTTTCTAGCTCTGGGAAGACTGACATGGCCTTCTCCAATCAAAGGGTGTTATCCTTCTTCTACAGAGCGGCAGAATTTGTTCCTGGGTTTACAAAAGCTCTAAGTGTAGCCTGACAGGATTACTAGTGAGGATTACGCGAGGCACTGTTAAAGAACTACTCCAGAAAAAAAAAAAAAAAAAAAAAAAAAAGGAAAAAAAACCCAAGAGGTCAGCAGTCAAAAATCCCTTCTCACAATGTCAGGCTCATCTGTACTAGGGTCTTATGAGTAGATCTTATGAGTAGAAGACTTGTAAGAGGAAAAGAGGGAATATTTGTGTTTTCAGCTTTCTTTTTAATTATGGACTAAACTAATCCTTCAATTTTTCTTATTTTTCTCTTCCTTTTTTTTTCTTTTTTTTTGAGGTTAATATATAACAGTAAGTAGTACATAAAAGGTTCAGTTTCAGGGGGAGGGAAGGTGGGTGGTTTACATGTCAGGCCAAATTCAGATCCCATTACTCACATTAGCAAGCAGTTACACAAAAGAACCCAGTTACTTCAGTGGACTTAATCACAGGGTAAGGTTCTTCTCCAACTGAATGAGTAGCAAAATTTGCCTCTAAATTACATACAGTTAATACTTTTAGAAATCCTAGATAATCTGTATAAAGATACTTCACCTCCACATAAAATGAGTTGTAACAGTCAAAGTTCATTGCATTTTTGCATTAAAATGTATATTCTGTTTTCTAAGAATCTTAAATTTACCAGTCATTGGAATACTATACGAAAAGAGTTTGAGAACATAATCTTCACGCAATTAGAGATAATCCTCTAAAAATCTAAATATTTTCTTGCATTACTAGGAACAAGATACCTGAATGAAGTCATTGTAAAATGACAGATTCTTACTTGGCTTAACAGTTTTGAAACTCCCTTAGCATGTTCAAAATCTGGTCTTCCAAGTACAGCAGGCTCTTTATTCATCTCTCCCCTTCCTTTCTTGTACTCAGCCTTAAAAAAAAATAATAATATGAATCACTATTAAATTGTTTGCTTTTGTTTTATCAAGAGCAATGTAAGCATTAAAACTAATAGAAAAAGTCTCATTTAGTGATCTGCATTGACACTACTTTCAGAGCTGTTCTAATCAGCTCCAAAAAAAGCTCTTCTCAGGCTTCAGCTCCTTAACAATGTAATATTTATTTATTGTAAAACACAATGCACAGCATTCACAAAATTCAACTGTAACCAAATGCATAGCTCAAGCCTGAGAAATATTGTTCTCCCAGTGAAGGCAGAATGACTTACAGTGGCTCAGCATTTCTTACAACAGGGTGTGCAGTTTACACAAGATTATTTGTAGCAGCTGAAAATAGTCTTGAAACAAAACTAGGCTGAAGGGCAGCTTTTTTGAAATCTAAGGTCAAATTCCACTCTCAGTTTTACCACTGCAATCTTGCTGAATGTCAGTGAGGTTGCATTGGTGTAACAGAGCGGAATTAGTCCCACAGGGCTGGTGTTACATGATCTTTCCAGCTGAACTGCCTTCCATGCAAATTGCTGCAGTTTTTTTCCACAATGCACTAGAAAACAGCATAGAAATTGACAATAGGTGCTTTGCAATATCAAAAACTAAATTACTCATTGCCTAAAATAGGCTTCTTGCATTACTCAGGCACTGTGAATCAGTAAGGACACGTCATAACAACAGACTGAGAGAAATAAAAGTCCCAAAGCCACTCTAAATCAAAGGGGACTTTAACAGCAATTAGTAAATTTGAGTGTTGAACACAAGACTTAGTAGAAGTTCTTGGCTTTCAGAAAATCCTGAATATTCAAAAGGGGAATCTCAGGTCCCTTAAAACTGTCTCTCCATAGGTGCCTCGTCAGTCTCACATGAAACTATTAGCAGTTACTTAAAATCTTGGCTCAGGGCTTTTGATAGATATATCGTTTGAGTTGTCTACGATAAAATATTAAACTGCATCACACACTGCCGCTTCTCAAACTGCTCCTTGACCTATCCATTAGCAGATGTCACGGTGGGAGGGAAAAGAATCTGAGAGGGGAGTTCGGGGAGGAGAGCCCTCATGCAAGAAGCGTTGTGTTTGCACAGCTCTCAGAAGGACAGCAGGGAACTGCATTTCCCTATCGCTGCCAGCTGAGATGGGAGGAGGAAAGCAAGTCCTGGGATGCAAGCTTCTCTTGTATTGAGGTGAAAAAAAGCTTGGCATGTCTTCTTAAAGTGCAGTATAGCATACAAGCATATGACTTATTTTGAGAACAGCTATCATGAATAAAGCTGAAACAAAACCAACTTTAGTAAGCTTAACGTTGTCTTTAGATCAATGACCAGTAATTTCAAAGGTCATACTGTCACATCAAAATAGAAGAAAGACGTAACTGTGTAGCATATCAGGCAAGGGGTTTTTTTGGTGGATTTGGGCTTTTTTTAACCAAACCTCCATATCAGATTTGGAGTTGCAGGTCTTCTGCTCATGATGTTTGAGGTCTTCAGCAGCATGGTTGAAAACAGCCTGGTTGAAATTGGAATAAATAAAATAACATGTCTAAAAAATACAAATAGACTATTAGGAGAACATACATCACTTATTATCTTTGTTATCTCAGTTGCCATCTTAATGTCTGGCCTGTTCAGCACTTCAGTGTATCTATGAGTATCTTGCACATCCTTCTTATAGGATACCTGTCAAATAAAAATCAGTTTTGTTTAAAACAAACAAACAAAAATGTTTATAAAAAAATCTCTGAATGACCTATCAACCCAGCCATCAAATTCAGTAGAACTCTGTCTAATTTATTCCAACACAGTCCTGCTTGACAGGGATTATTTAGCAAGACCCACACACGTTAACAGGATGAGGAAGAAATTCAGAAGCATAAAATACAATATTAAAATGAAAAACAGTTTTGCTTAGAAGCACAGTCGAAAATGAAAGCACTACAGAGACCCAAATATTAGGTTTTATTATTACGTTTCAGAGGACTTTTAAGAGTACAGCATTTTTTCTATGCTGTACCCTTTTTTAATGTAAACTAACCCCCCTGTGATACAGAGCACTGCAGCCTAGCAGATTGCAGCTACACTGAACAGAAACTGTAATTCTACTACAGTGAACATCTTTCTCAGTAATAGGCAGCCATGTAGCTGGTATGTAATTCAATGACACAACTCCACCCCAGAATCCCCCACTCCCCACAACCCCACTTATCTGCTCCTTTACACAATCACGGGAACAAGCAGGCTGAGTGTTCCAGCATGTGGAGTACAAGACTGAATCTTTCTGTTTGTGCAAAAGCCACTACTGCAATGAGTGGGCTCAGAAAGCCTTGGTCAGAGGCTGAACCACAGGTAGGAGAGTCCAAACAGTCTCCATTTAGCAAAGCAAGAGCAGCATAGACCTCAGGGATGCTACACAGCTCCAAGACCACAAGTTATCCTTCTTCTTCCTCTTCAGAATCTGTAGACTTTTTCCTCTCCTTTGCTGTAGCACATGTGCCAATTTAAGCCAATTTCCAAGATCTGTCTTATTGAATTTTTTTGAATGGTTAAGAAAATTATCCCTGTTATTCAAAAGCGTCTGACAAATTGAAGTTTCAGGCAAAAGTTAGAAAACAAAATAATGTCTACAGGAAATCAAAGTATCAGAATAATTTCTGCTTTACTGGACAGTCTTTTAGATTTTCTTCTATTGTTTAACAAAGTTAATTAACCTCTAGATTGTATTCCACCATCAAGAAAGTCCTCAGCTTGAAGTTTCACTTATAACCTCTGCATCTAGCTCCTATGTCCAATGTAAAGTTTTACTCTGGATACAATGCAACAAACTCATCAACTGCAGCACCCCGTAATACATATAATTTGTAGAAATGTTATTATAAAAAGAAAAGAAAAAGGTCTTTTTGGCAAATATTTTACAGGCAACAGGAAAGTAATTTTGCATCCATATGGCTTCAGCTAAGTAGACAAGCTAAATAGGCTTCACTGTTGGCTGCTTGCCCACAAATAGCTCTTCTAATTTTTAACGTACAATGCGTGACACACAAGTGTAATCACTGATAAAATAAATAAATAAATAGGTTGGATGAATACAGCCCAAAGTATCACCTACCAAGGAAATAGAAACTGTTTCCTATGGTTTGTTAAAATCACTGGAAGTTTTGTTTTGGTTAGGTTTAGATTTCTTCTATTTTTTTTTTAAGAAGCTAGATTTACTGATAAGCATTTGCAATTCAGGGCTTTACATGAATTTAGTTAATTATATGCTGTTCACCCTAATGACCACATGAGGTGAGGTGAAAACCACAAAGGCAGCAGAAACAGGTTTCTGAATAGCACCCTATCATCCATGTAAATTGCAAATTAAAGGCCAGCATATGTGCTCAAAATAGAAATTAGGAATGGAGTGAATTTAACAACAGAGAATCAAGAATAGCGGTGATAAAGTTAAGGAAATGTGGTCACTTACTGTTCCCAAATGACATGATCATATAGTACATGAAATAATGGATTGTGGTTAATTTCGGGGGGTGGGGGAGACAGGGGGGAATAAGACAGTGACAGTCCTTTATATTTCACCATTTTCAATTATATTAGATGCAAGGCCAATTGCTATACCTTTCCCTGAGTGAATTATTATTCTTCCTGCACCTAAACCAGTATACCTATTACTTATGTCTGAGGGAAAGTCATCTAGCATTTTACAAATGTCTGCAATATATATTTGCTTCATTCTGCAGCTTGTCATACTCCGGTGAGAATAAAAATGTTATGCAGCAGAACAGTAGTTTGTCAGAGGTAGGCCAAAGAAAGAAAAAATATGTTTCCCATTTCCTGAATAACCTCAATCCCTGGATGCTGACCCTTTCCCATTGGGACAGTGTGCTGGCCTCTGTTACACAGCTGCTATTCTGTTCCATCCAGTGATTATTTTTTTTTTATAGTGCTATGTTAGAACAGTAAAACCAGAGTGATTCCAGGAGAGCAGGGAAACAGATGTAGACAGGGCAAAGCAACCAGCTTGGTCTGTGCACCCATGGGCACCAAGAAGATGGAAAGCAGAGAAGCTTACAAGAAGGCAGAAAAGAAAACAAAGCCTGGTCAAACAACAAAAGAAAGTAAACAGCAGAAGCACTCAGGGAAGGGGACATCTCTTCTCCTGAGTTGGTTCAGCCCCTTAGCAAGAGGCTCAAACCCTGACTGGAACCACCAGGCATTACACGATGCCGTTATTCAACCTTCACTTCCAAGGATTGCTCACACTCTACCAAAAAACATCACCAAAGGCTCAAGAATTACTCCTGAGGACCACAGGTCTGTGAAACATCTGCACAAACTGGTCTTTGCATAGGAAAACTAACTGAGATACTGACAATTTAAGAACAGCAGTGAAAGACCTAAATGGAGTTAGAGCAGGCCAGTGGGAAATGCAAAGGGAGAAAGAAGCTGGGACAAAAAGGGGAAAAAATTGTACCATCTCTAGTTTTGAAGCTGTGAATTACAAATTACAAATACTAAGCAAATTTAAAGTGTTTTTCTACCCCTACTTGAAATCAAAATAAAAAGTGGTTACATTGTTAAATATTTTTAAAAGATGATAATCTGAACAAAAGCTATCTCTAGTATTTAATCCCAAATGCGATTACATACTCTGAATTGCCAGTAGTTCTTGCAAAGCATGGAAAACCTTTAGTGCTTATTCATAATTAGTAAGCTAATTGTAATCAGGCCAAACCTCCAGCTCTCATAAAAAGGCATAAGGTCCACTGAGGATAAACATGAGCATCTATTTACTACAGCTGAGGGTCCTGAAGATGCTTCACCTTTCATGATGGTGGCAGTGCATTGGAATGCACTACAATGCTGCAGAATTAAACAGATTTCTAACAAGGCTGGAAAACATCTCAGGTTGTCAATCAACAAATGGAAACTTCTGCTACATGGTGACCCAAGCACACCTAGGTTTAAAGAACTCAGGCCTTTCCTGCAGTCTTTTGTCTTCTCCCCTATTCCAATTCCAAAACTATTCCAAGCCATAGGTAATACATTATTAAAATATGCACAACCAGCTATGAGCACATTTTGCCCTCTTGAGAGGCACACACAGAAGTCAGCAAGGAGCTGGGCACAACTCTCTGCAAGAGAATTTGTCTCTTACTGTTCTACTCTGATTAGTATTTTCTAAGAGCTGCAAGACCACTAACTAATGGTCTGTCAGCTGTGTCTCTGCCCCCTTTCTCTCATCTGTACTTTGGGGTCCATCAACACTAAGAAAATGACTAGCTGGTGACAATCATCATTGGCAACAGCTTTTCTGATCCCCACTCAAATGGTGTTGAAAACTGTTTCCCGGCTCGTGTAGAAGAGACAAACACATTTCTGGCCCATTACAGATTGATGCAGTCATCCTTTCCAGTAATGGGCTTGAAAATTGATTGGTCCCAATTACATCAGGAGTAAACACATCATTTTCAGCACCAGTTGGAAGTGGTCCAGGGGGACCTGCTGCTGACAACCACTGTCAGCAGAAAGTTAGTCAGCAAAAGGTGATTTTTCTAATGCAGATGCTGAAAAGAGAGCCAGAAGCAGCTTGGTTTTAACATGATCTGCATCAAAGCAAACATGGACATTTTGGTATGTTATTGATAGTGTTTAAGCACATCAAGTTTAAGAACTGCTGATTTGGTCTTATCAGAAAGAACGTTAATTTTTTTGTGTGTGGATTGTGACTGCACAATATACTGAACATGGAAAAAAAAGCTTACTCTTAAGGCAATATAGACTTCTTAAATATTCAAATTTAGATGGTCAGTGAAACATTATAAATTACCACTACCGACATCATATGGACTGCAAAGAGAACACATTACATCAAAAGTTTGCCCAACTGTCAACTAACATTTTAAAAGCAGAGCTATTTTTCACATAAGCATAAGAGAAAAGACACCAGGGCAACCTCCGACCTCAGATCTGCAAACTGTCCACAGATAAGTCTATAGCAGTTTTCTTATTTGTAAAATCAGAACATCACTTCCTTATTTCATACAATGTAATGCTGTGAGAGAAATCAATAATTTTAACCAAGCAGAACATATAAACTGCTGTACAAATACTACACATTGTTTTGCCATTCATAATGCCCAGTGATGGACCAGGCCATGGAACAGACAAAACTGTAATCCACAGTTTTGAGTACCTTCATCAAACGCTATGTGCAGCTTCTATCCAGGCACAAGGCAGTAAGTGTTTTCTTAGCTTTAGAAACTTAATTGTCAAGTCATTTCATTGTTCAATTACTTTCTTTGATCCATTTTATCCTCAGCTATACATAAAGCAAACCACTATTTTGTGACCTGATGGTTTTCTAATGTCTACCACATAATTTCAGTCCGAAGTTTGGAAACTTTCAGATGAGCTAAATGACATCAGTCAAGCACAGGCATAAACTGGGCTGATAGTCCCTACTTCACTTTTCTCCAAATGCCTTCATGTGCCAAAGTCACATCATTAACATTCACTTCACAAAACGCAAGCACAATTTTTAGAGAAAAGTACTCTAGTTTGGATAAACATGCGTTTGCTCATTATGTAGTATTTAAATTATTTTTCAATTCTCTATCATTAAAAAGTCACTTTTGTTCTTTAGAGAGCAATTTTCTTCAGTCTAAGTATGAAGAAGAGAAAAATGTTTTTTCTTATACCTGATCACATTGTTCAGGAGATTTTACAGCATTTCCCTATTATGCAGCTTCACCCCATGCTTATACAGCGTGCTAATGGTATTCAAAGTGGTGTGAAGGCCTACAGCACATGACAGTTTCAAAATGTCAGCATAAATGTATTGTAAGTTGAATACAGTCTTAATTTTTAAAGGAAATTGCACATTTCACAGAGTTGAGTATAAATGTCAGCCTTATTTTAAGGCTGAGTAAATAGTCTTAAACACATCCTAATCCTATTAGATGCAAACTCTGCATGTAAAGGTTGAATTGAGTTGGCAGAGCATTGTAGGTAAACAGGCATTCTGCTCCCATAGGTATACTGTACTAAGTAGTGGATAAAAGAGCTTTGTCCTTCTATTCCCCCAGTAGCTTCCCTCCTTTTTTCCCCTCACTTTCAAAGCTGTGATTCTGCAAATAGCCTGAAATAGTTCAGAAAAGCTAATGCTACACATTTGGGATTCCACGCTCTGACTCAAAGATGAAAACTCACACGGCTCTTAATTAAACCTGTACTTACAAAACAAGAAATACGCGGCTATCACCATGGTGCCCAGACAATTACCTGCAGGAGCTGTGTAACTCCACTGAACAATAACTGAACTTACATAACTTGCTCCTTTATGCGTGATAAAGATACACCCCCATTGCACTGTAGCTCCCCATGAACAACCAGAAAGAATCTGATCTTAAACAGATGAAACTAACTGGTTAGAGTTTTATGTTGGATGCAGAGAGATTGTTTGATTTTTCTGAAGTTTGCTCAGGCTGAAAATAATTTCCTTCATATTTTTTCATAATTTTTAACATGCTGCTGAAAGTTCTCATTTATCAAAACATACTTCCCTCCTATGTTTGCCTCCATTTCTTTTTTTTTTGCTTGCTTTAAGGGTGAAAGAAGATGAAACAACTGAACTTCATTTACTCTCACATCTGTACCCTGCTCTCCTTAATTCTGTTCACAGGTGATGTACAGCTGTAGAAGGGGAATGGGGTTTGTGCTAGCATACTAATCCTCAAGCCGTGATGAATTTGATTCAAAAATTCATCTCATATTCCTCCTGGTCGCACCACGTTCTCTGACAGGAATTCCCATCTCTCTTCCTAATATTACTTCCTTCCCTAGTAATTCACCATCAGTCCTACTTCTAGGTAACAAAACCTCTTGCTTATGGGGAGAGAAGTTCACGTTTCCAGCTCCTACCCTCTGTCAGTCTGACATCCTGATGCTTCTAACAGCAGAGATGGCTGGAGTTTGACAGGAAGAGGGAATTCTGTAATCAAGGCAGGTTGCAAATTACTGCTGGGAGTTCCAATGCAGGTATTTCCCAGCAGAAGAAAAAGTTATTCTTCAAACATAATGTTTCCCTCAAGTTTTCCAGCAGCCTTTTAATCAGCAGCCAGCTGTCAAGGTTCTGCACACATGGACATACATCTAATATTGACGTTTAGCTTTCAGCCTACATAACCTAAGAGTGTTTGTGACACTGTCAAGTAGAGAAGATAGGGTAAATTTAAGTTGAATCAAAATAAATACCCAAGTTTCTTTTTCTGTATTGTAAGCAACAAACAAACACCCTATTTATCTGAGAAACTCGAGTTATAAAATCATACCTACTTGACTTGATTTGTTTACCTGTGGAAATGGTTCATAGCTTTAAAGGTATTTACATGTCAGCTGCTCTTACTGGTTTTGTGTACCCTTTAAAATAACCCCACTATTTTAGCCAATTTTCTCCCAAAATTTACTTTTCTCGTAAGTAAGCTTTTACAAAACCTGAGACATTTTTCTGTTGTGTTTATACAACTCAAGACACTAATCTTGGTAGCATTTTCCCCCCTAGCAATGGTGCATTGAGCTAGTATAAGGTAACTCAACCATGAAATCAAACCTGACTTGAAACTAATAAAAAATGTAAATACTGTTATTAGGCTTTTTATATTGTGAAAACCCAAAAAACTTGAAGTTAACAAGAAACTGTAATTAAAAAAAATACCAAACACCCAAACAAAACAAACAAACAAAAAAGTACAACAAAAAAAGAGCAACTTTAACAATATTGCTACATACTTGTTTATTGTAAATTATTTCAACAAAACTACTAGAATAAATACTTTAGTCAATGGCATAAACTAGTGCCAGGCATCAAATTGAACTCTATGGCTCAGATTCTGCAAAATAAATCAGAAATTGTTTTTTGGAACTCATTTGATACATACTTATGAGATAGGAACAAAGTTATTCATGAGCAAGAGTAGAGCAGAAACAGCCCCTTTCTCTACTCTAAACAGAACCCTTGAAGAATTAGCCAAATATTGACAGTGTAAGACACCGAAATCATGCTGGTTCTCACTAAACAGCGAGTTTTATACGCTTTTAAAGTACAAGTAGGTACACATGAATTCAGCAAACCGGCCTCTGTAATTTTATTTCAAACTGATAGCACTTAATAACAATTACTACTAATAAACAGTAACAACCACTTTCCAATGCAGTTTAGAATAAAAGTCACATACCATTACTCATTGCATATTTTAAACACACTGCATGTCTCAAATAATATAAA
Source organism: Aegotheles bennettii (assembly GCA_013398125.1). NCBI lineage: Eukaryota > Metazoa > Chordata > Aves > Caprimulgiformes > Aegothelidae > Aegotheles > Aegotheles bennettii. Next base: position 10,124 of record VZRW01004219.1, on the reverse strand, counting down.
AATTACCAGCTAATGTGATACGGAAATATTCCATGTCCAATTCATTCCAGTTAGCTATAGTAGCTGTTATCTACCCAAACAAGTGAACTAATTTCAGATGGGGGAGTACTTACATCACTCTGGTATTTATTGACTTCCATGGCATGCTTAATATCTGGAGGCTCCTTCATATGTGCGTAATCTGAACTTCCTTTCTCAGCATCATGTTTTTGTTTATAGAGAACCTGAAAAGAGCAACGTTATACTTCTATGATCTCGGCAGAGCAGGTATATTAATATGAGCTGGGTTAAACCTAGCCTCGTAGTATGCCTGTATTCAGGAAGAAATGTAATAAATAATTAAGCTCCTTAATGGAACCAGAACCCTGAAATGAATGCAGCTTCTACCCAAAACAGGGACATATGAGGCACAGTCAGCAGAGATTTCTCTGAGTCTGTTATTGCAGCAGAGGTATGAGTAGACAGGAGGAAGAAAACGAAATATACAGAAGCAGAAAATTAACCATAACAAGGTGAGAAGACAGCTGAGGGAAAAGCATAAGGGAAAGCTTTTTTTGCTCAAAACACACTTGAATCAATCAACTAAGTAAATAGTTCCTCCGGTTTGGGGGGTTTTTTCCCCCTGTTTTCAGAAAAAAAAAATAAAATAGAAGATTTCATACATTCCTCAAAAACAAACAGGTTTACATGAAACACTTATATAGCCCAAACATCTATTTCTTCCACTGTTAGGAAATTACTAGAAAAATATGCATTTTGACTAGCCTCCAGGTTCACAAAGAAAAATAATATTTACATTCAATTGTCATCATTGTAAAGGAAGATGGAATTGGATTGTGAGTTTATAAACAAATTTATTTTTATAATAGTAACTAAACTTAATGTTAGGCATTCGTCCAGCTTTCACTGTACTGTGTTATACTTACATATACACACACCCACATAGTAAAACTGCCTGAAAAGCTGATCTTGCACTTATCCTTGTCAGAAGCTTTTAGGCTTACATTAAGAAAATTCACCAGGTTTTGATGCCTGAAGTAGCAGCAAGCATCAAGAAAACTCATTTTCTAATAGCTCTCAGGAGCAAGCATTAAAATAATCCCCAAGAAAACAGCAAATACTAAATAAGATTGAAAGCTGATCAGGAGGAGAAGGATTTGAAACTAAAACCCTCGACAGCAATAAAAGAGTAGTGTGGAAGTTTTTAGATTAGAATTCTTGACTACAGCAATTCGGACTCTTTCAGGACAGGATACCAAAACTGTGAGAAAATGTATCTGTTTGTGTTTAAGGCAGCAAGATTGCACCTCAGTCACAGATCAGGGAGCCCAAGGCAATATATTTGTATCTGCCCTGACTATCTCAGGTTACAAAATGATACATAGGCTGAGAGATTAAGACAAAAAGGTGGGGTTTATTTGCACTGCTACTATATGAATGAAAGTATCAAATTAGGAAACTCAAAATGTGCTATCTCTTTATACAGTGCAAATTCATCATGATCAGGCCTCTGGGGAAACAAACAAAAAAAAAATCTATAACCTCCCTACACTGATTACATCCTGCAACTGGCAAAGCAAATAATACTTAATAAGACTGAAGCATCACTAGCAAATGATCCCCTGCAAAAGTGTAATTACTATAAAATACATGCCACAAAAACTGTTTTCCTATTTCTCCCGCTTCACATTGTCACTTTTAACCTGTTCCCCACTCCAGACCATTCTGAGAAGCAGACCCATATAATTACTTGCAAAATCTACTCATTTACAGATATTTTATTACATTGACACTTTGCTGGTTCAACATCTATGCTTTTCTGTTGGCAAATGGGCTATGTAACCAAGACAGCAAAAAGCAAAAGCACATCAACTCCCAACATGAAAAAACTAACAGAAATTACAATCGAGGTCCACTATCTTGGGGAAAAAAAAGACTGTTTCCTTAGCTTAATGGAGGAATATTTGACTTGCTATTTGACAGCTGTGTTCTTCCTATCTTTTCACATTATTCTTACTAACTGACTTAACTAAACTTGAAGCAATCACAGGCTAGGAGTTCAATTCCCATCTAGTTTAGTTTTAGACAGTTTAGTGCAGAACTATTCCCAGATCTGTAAATCAGTCCCAAGAAAGCATGAAAAAAAAAATATTATTTCATCAGAATTCTTAGAACCATTATTTTACATGTTAGCATGTGTATATTTATTTATCATTTCATGTTCATTTTCAAGTTTTAGCTAAACTGAATTTTCTTTATCAAATCTACATATGAAACTACTCTACAGAGACATTAAGTATTATAGGTCACTGATGTAACCTCTAATCTGCAGTGGCACCATTTATTAACTCCAGAAATATAAGGCAATTATTTAAGTAGGTATGATTTCAGATTGAACTAATTTGTAGGTACTCATTTTTTATTTTTTTTATTTTTCTTATCTCTCTTGTACACAACTGTGTCAATAGGAAGCTGCATTAAGGAAGGCTTTGTGCTCTTTTAACTTTGACTGACCCTCTGTTTTAGAATACTTTAAACACTATTAATTTTTTATTTTTATATTTCTCTGTATAGTCAGTAAGGTGAGCTCTGAATGTAAATCCACAAAGTAGGATTTTGTAGGAGGTAATGTTCAAAAACACAGAAAATGCCATTTTAATCTCTAGATACAGATATAGAATTAGATTATCTAATGTATTTGTGTAAAACAAAACTAGAGAAGTCCAGGAGACTAATACCTGCTACCACAAAAAAGAGGAAATCTTGAACATGAGATTTAATACCATAAAAAACTATGAATATTTACATAAAATAGTCTGAAAACATGTAGTATGATTGTAAAGGTTGCAGTAAACCACAAAAACAACTTTATCACAGTGAAAAAAGAAAAAATGAAAGTAAAGGAAGATTCTGCTCACAAGAAAAACTCTGAAACTTTCTCTGGAAGTTGAAAATACCGCTTAAGGTTCACTTGGCTCATTATCTTTAAAAACAAACAGAAAATACTGTTGTACACTGACATATAGTTACTATTTGAGATATTGCCCTGTGCAAAGGAGAAAATTAAACTGCCTTCAATTTAAAGAAAAGATTATTCCTTTCAGATAAGAAGAAAAAGAGTGCAATCTCTTTGTGGCAGAAATAAAGTGATGAAAAAAGTGATTAAATGTACAGGGTTTTTTTCAACACTGTTTCCCCCTCAAGCAATTTTAAATACTTTTCTCATTGTTTGTGACACCTTATTAAAAAAAACGTTCTGCATAAGAAAGAATTCAGTATACCGGTCTTCAGACAAGAAAAAGACTTGGCATAAAGCTAGCAACTATGAGAAATTTTCCTTCAGAAATACTTTCCACAGAAAAACTGCAATTTTTCCAGAAAATGTCCATTTCCTCTCGGGAAAATCAAAATGAGGACTCCCTGCCTAGACTGCTCTCATCAACTCTATTTTCTCATTGCAGAGAATAGGGAAACTGGTGAGAGCTTTGTAATCTGGCAAGAAGGGTGAAGGGGCACTATTATAGACAGGGACTTCTGCTGCCTCTAGCTTACCCTGGGGACAGCTATGACAAAAGAGGGAGAGGGAGGAAAATCTGGTTGCATACCTTCAAGAAAGCTTTTTAGAAGGTGACAGTCAAATTTTCTGCATAAAGGAAAAAATTTATAACAACTACACAAATATGTGCAGCTATGAAACTTCTTTTTCATTCTGCAACATTTTTTCCCATAAACAGTGTCATGATTTTTTGTCAAAATTTCAGATGGATTTTCTTCTCTATGGGTATTCAATCCCATCTTCTTACCAGTTCTGTATAAAACACAAAAGAGCAAATATGGGATTTATGCAAAAGCCAGCAGAGGTGGTCTTGGTTTAGTCTTTCCTGGGTATCTTGAAGAGGGAATTGAGCATGAATCAATACAGCCAATATGGGAAGAAAGCTCCACAGGAGGAGAACCACAACTGTCAGTGTGTTGTACTCTCCATTATGGCAAAATCCTGACATTGTATGGCTGGAAGCCTGCAGAACAAAGGCCTGACTCTACAGAAGTCAATGTCAATTGCTATATCAGTTAGAGCATGCAAAAGTGATAGATGGTGCTATGGCAGCCTGTTTGCACTGGAGAGAACAGTGAAGGGCAGTTGTAGATGGGGAATAATTTCTTGTGAGAAAAAGGAAATTTCCCCTAGTTGCCTCCAAGGTCCTAAATTATGAGTGTGATCTGAAACAGTGTATAAAATTAATAAATTGGGCTAGATCTATGCAGGCTATAAAAATAGAGCTGCTGGGCAGCAGCAGTGCAGCAGCACCATTTCAGAATCAAACATCAAATCATGGAAGAGACCATTTATTGGCATGGGTTGTCCGGGGCAGTGATGGAGTCACTGTCCCTGGAAGTGTTCAAGAGGTGTCTGGATGTGGTACTGGGTGATACGGTTTAGTGGTGATGTAGGTAGGCGGTTGTACTGGATGATCTTGAAGGTCTCTCCCAACCTTGATGATTTGCCAAGGACACACTTGTGTAAGGAGATCACCTAGCAGAGGCATACCAGCCTCAGCCGTCCTGTGTCAGCAGGCAGTAGCAGAGAAAGTCAGTGGCTCTCTTCCTTCCACACTATGATCCCCTAGTCCCCACACACCTGCTTGGCAGATGAGACTATGGATCCTGCCAAGAACATGGCATCACAGAGTGAGAAAGCACCTGCTTGATCTGGCTACAAAAGCATTCAAGCCCAGCCTTGCATCCAAGAAGCATGAAAAGGGAGTCAAAGGTGTAAATTTGTTCTAATGTGGATGGGGAGGAGGACACGTACTTGTATTTTCCACCTCAGGAAATCAGCACCTATTTAAAATCAACTTCCTATAACTGAGAAACAGACTGCAGTTCTGTGCTTTTTTGCAGGAGAGTTGGCATAATGGCTAGACAGAGCTGTTCTCTCTCCTTCCTGTGGCATACCCTTGGTCTCCTCTTGCTGAAGGGATGACCTGTAAATTCACAGTCCCAGCTAGACAGATACAGCAGAAATCCTCTCTGCCACATCCTGACCCAGTGGAAATCTGAAACCTCTGTATTAGCTACTTAGGTACCACAGTGATAGGCACAATATGGATTAGATTTGAATACTGTAGAGAAGATTTTTCCACTAGAAAATCCCCTAGGATCTCTCTCAAAGTATCATTAAATTCAGGTCCACTGCAACAGTAACCACAAGTTGGAAAAATGTGTCAGCACATCTTTAAGTTTTAAGGCAGATTATGATTTATAATGCACCTATTCCTAAGGGGATGGTATGAATTTTACAGGAAAAGTTTGTGCTTAAATATAACTCATCTTATATGCGTATTTGTTTCTCTACAACTGTTGGAGGTTCCAAGAAAATGTTCAAAAAATACCAAATTAAAATGTCAGGTTTTTCCCCAAAAGGTTTTGCGGTTTTTTGATGAATCAAATAATTTCATTTTTAGTCTCAGATACTTATCTTTTCTGTCATATCACCAATATTAATTAACCTCATTTGTGTAAATTAATGTGGAATGTACTCATTTGGAATGAATCCAGGAGTAAATCTGTGGCAAACTAGTTAACTAATGTTTTATAAATCAAACTAACAGCTTAAAAATGTTATACAAGTATAATTCCCCATTTATTTCTACTGTAATTCTTCTAATCACTCACTTTACAATGAAATGTCACATTAATGTCATGTCAGCGACTGTGCTGCTTTAGCTCGAGTGTATGTATGTTCCATTTCAAACTATGAAAACTAAAATATACTTTATGTTACTACATGTGCTTAATATAGCCTTGACTAACACATTGCTTTAAACCAAAACATTTCTCCGCAACCTGCCCTGAGATTTCAGTGGGTTTTTTTGCTATGAGTATTTTTCTTTGTCTGAAAAAAAAAAAAAATCACTGCATTAGAAGAATGCATATTGAGATACAATCAATAATATTGATTTAGGAGCGTGTTCACAGAGTGGCTGTATTAAACTATACATAGTTAATATCTTTAAGAGAGAAGAAAGACACAACAAGAAAACTGTGGAAACGCTTGAGGAACAGAAAGCCATGACTGTCTATCAGCTGTAATTCCCATGAGTAACAATGAAAATCTGTAACTTACTTCATATTATACATACTTAATACTCACAACTCCACTGAGATCGATGGAAGCGAAGGGTCACCTGCTTACGTTAAGGGTGTTATATATTTAATCCCCTGGAGGCAACTGAACTGGAATTCATTATTTTACTGGTTGTTTGCATGTTTTACACTATGTTCAATACACTTGATTTCATATTTTTATTTCTATAAAATTTATTGTGCGTGGTAGTATGCAGACCATCACAAATAGGTTTACTGCTACGTTAAGTGTCTTTAAAAGTCATTAAAGTGGGTTTTTTTCCCTTTTAGTATCAAACATTTTATAAAGCTAATACAATACCCAAATTGAAATGGTCATTATATAAGATTCATCTGTTTTATAAACACAGTGCAATGTCACTAAATTCAGTAATTCCTTATTGCATTCACAGATTTCTAATTGATTTCATTGGATTGATTAATGCACTGCTAGTTTTAAAAATTTTATTTAATAAACATAATGAGCCAGATTGACAACACTTTAAAAGTTCTTAAAGTTAAGAACTTTACGGTGATAAATTCTAGATGATAAACTCACCCAAATAAATCAAGCAGGTAATCAAGTATCAGTTCAAAAATTTTGTTCAAATTCATCATATTCTGTCACACAATTAATATAAAAATAATTTTTGTGATTTTAAAATCATACCTTGCTCTGAAGTTGTGTTAACTCTTTTGCAAATACACTGTCAATTGTGGCTGGCATCTGCTGATAAAGAGAGTTAGAAAGGTCTTTCTTAGCAGCTCCTTTGTACTTCACCTACAGGGGAGAAAAAGGTGACATATAAAGCAAAAAATAAGATACAGTAATCACACTACTTTCTTTTTCCATTAAATAAAATGCTACAAAGACCATTAGAACTGGTAAAATCCAATGCCATCTTATAATCTTTTGAGAAAAAACAGATTTTAAAATAACTTTAAAATACTTTTGGTGAATGTGTTTAATTAATGAAGCAATGCAAAGTACCACCTAACTAAATTCAAGAATTTTGGGGGAAGTATAAAATAAGGCAAGCAAAGCAGGTGGTTTTTTTCTATCTTTTATTAAATCATTTCAAAAAAACCAAAATTATCTTTTTTTTCTTTCCAAAGTTTTGCACAATGGCAGCAATGAGAGGCCGACCAAAATATTCTACTAGTCAATAAGTAGTAGCAATTAAATGTAACTGAAAAGTACAGGGACATTGAAGTTAGCATGTCTGCCATCATTTCTACTTAATCTCGTATTACAGACTCATTTTTAAGTTACTTTTTATTTATCCTGTATTTTCTCCAGCATTCAGTAGTAGCAACTCCTCACAAAAGGACTTCATGAGACAGGCCAGAATAATAGTTCAAAATCTGGGAGGCTTTTGTTCCACATCTAACTTTTTTAAATTCACAAAACAATAATGTCAAGCATTGCTGTGAAAGTAATCATAAATATCAAAGCTATCTTACATTATACTAACGTCCTTAATTTACTGTGCAATATACAGCTGTTCATTAGAGACTAGTTCCCCATGTGTATTACATATGCCAATAATTTGCTGTAACATTTGTTGCTGTTTCGCAAAACAGAGGGCTCTTTTTCACAACAGTAGACATGCTGCTAAGAATTTCAGTGTTCAAGTTTTGCAAAAACAGGTTATGGGACACTAGAGGTCAGTAATTTACAAGATAAACCATCCATCACATCATTGGCTTTAGGTAATGCTGCAATAAGCAACAGTGTGATAACATAAAACACATGGTTTTTAAATTCTGAAATATCCTTGTATCTCTAAATCTTTGATTAATAATTAGCAGCTTGTCTTTGTAATCAGACAAATGTAATCAGACAAAATTCTCTACACTGCGCTTTTGTAGACTACAATAGTCTGTCTCTTAGAAAGTAAAATTTCATCATATTCATGTCTTTTGAAATTTGCCACTCTTTCTCAGAAAATATGAAGATAAATATAACAAAAATATCCATCATATGCGTGTATATTGAATGTAGCCACACAGCAAAGAGATGTGTATCAGAAACAGAAGATAGAATGTATAAAAATTACGTAATTCCAGACAGGGATATTGAGATGTTTGTTATCATAATCGTAAAAGTAGGACAAAAATTGAGGCACTAAAAATTTAAGTCTTCCAAGGGTCACAGTGACTGGACTGGAGAAAAGAAGGGTCCAGGGAGACCTCATAGTAGTCTTCCAGTATCTGAAGCGGGTCTCCAGGAAAGCTGCAGAGGGACTTTTTACCAGGGCATGTGTTGGGGATCCAGGCAAGGCGATGTGTCCAGGATCCAGGCGAAGCTAGGCAATGAAATCCCAAGCTGGCAGCAAGCTGCCCCGGAGCACTGGGTGTGCAGAGAGCGCAGAGCCAGCCTCCCTTCCCAGCACTCGATGTTCTTGCTGATATCGTAGGTTGAGCAGTATCTCAACTTCCAACTCGCAGAGCACATCCTGCTCCTTCCCCCAGTGCTCAGGCACTGAAGGTACCCTAGTGCCTTGAGCCCTGCCTTTTAAGGTCCATCCCCCTTGTTAGGCAATTAGCTTTATTATTATTAAACAATTAGCACCTGAGTGTGATGACCAGGAGGGCTGTCCTGTCAATCAACAATCAGGTAG